>OVAY01001025.1:0-37779 GCA_900406395.1 Kernera saxatilis
AGGTGTGAAATAAACGTTTATATAAAATCTTAAAACAAAATTTTCTTATTAATAAACATATAACATCATTCCGCTATAACCACAAAATTTTATAATATCAGAAAACATCTTCAACAAACATTACTACCTACATTACCGTTAAGTTTTGAACATTACTAGATATATTACTTATATATTATTGGACATTTCAGACAAACATTACTGGATACATTATTACATATTACTCGAAATATTNTATTACTGGAAATATTAATGGACAATCTACAACATGTCTCCAACACGTCTTTCAACACAATATATGTAACATTTTGGACAGTCATTATCAACGAGTTGTAGCGTACAACAATCAAAAAAATGGCCAATCGAGACACGTTCGATACTCCCAAGTTGTTTGAAATGTGTTGTTGTTTAGGGGCTCAAATCCAGCAAGCAATTGTATTAGTTCTTCTCCCATAGTGTATATTTCAAAAAACATGACTTCTTGAAAATATTGCACGTACCGTCGAAAAAGATGTGATGCATATTCGGTCCTACATGCACATATGCTTATGATTCCGCAAGTAAATGTTGCAAAGTAGTTGATTTCGACGATTTCTGATAGCAGATTGATTGATCTGGATGCAAGTAAGGTGAAATTACAACAATGAAATGAGATATAATGACGAAGATCATTGACATAGGTTCATTAAAAATTACGTAACACAAAAAGTAATATGTGAAAGGGGCAGTCGAGAAAATGACACATAAGTAAAGAATAACTAATGAAATGTAAATAGTAACAGTAGTACAATGAAACTAACAATGATAAAGATAGATGGGCGATAACTTTCGTAACAACCTATGATTAAAATGAAGAAAGATGCAAGTAATTTCTAACCATTGAAAAAGCATATGTGAAAATAAACGAGAAAAGAGAAGCAAATGGTAAATTGAAGAGCAAAATACAATTATAAATTGAAGAGAAAACATGGTATACTGGCTTAATTTATAAACAATCAACAAAAGAAAACATGATGGAAGGGGAAAATACAACAAACGAATGAGCTTAAATTGTAGAGAATTGTTGAAATACGATAATGTAAGATGATAACCCTTTTTCAAGGGACAGCAAAATGAAAAAATCGCATGGAAATTAAAGTAAAGTTCAAACCCTAAATCTGAAGAAATTGAAAGGGAAAAAGAGAGAAAGAAGTATTTAGAAGCATGGTAAAATGGAAAGAGTGTGTAATTTCAAAAAAAATTGAATATGCTAACCTCGAAGAAAATTGTGAAATCGTGGGAGCAAATCGAAGACAACAGGATTCAGGTTAATCGCGAAGACGAATTGGAATGCAACGGGGTCGGAAAATTGGGGGTTTCAAGCGAATAGATATAAGGAGGTGTTGGGAAGGTAGCATTGAGGGGAAAATAGGTGAATCGTTGAGTAAAAACGAAAAGGAGGAGCATAGGAGAAGGTGAATATGGAGGCGAAGCTGAACAGTAGCGAAGTAGATGAGGAAAAGGGTAGAAAAAAGAGAAAGAGGATTTCTGATTTCGTTACGAAAGAAAAAAAATCTTGAAATATTATAATATTTGCGTAAGTGTTATAGCATAAGTTTATCAAAAGGTGGGAACAGACATGACGGCTTGTCAAATGTAAATATTTGAGACACATTGCCATTATCAGAAAGAGGAAGAGCAAAACGGAGAGGAAAAAATGGAAAGAGTCAGTTTATTATAACCCCTTCAAAAATAGTAAAATCTGCATATTGACGTTATAAGATGGGTTATACATCCATGATATCCTTTCAATAATCGAAATATATATTTTTTTTAATATAATTATACTGCTCCTTATAACTAGTTTGTACGATTTCTTACAACTTTTTGTTAAATTTTTAAAAATTTGAAAATAGGAAACATAACTTTTGCTCGTGTTTAGCACTTGCATATGTTATATTAATCTCTTGTTCGATCCAAATGTTTTTAATATATTACTATAATTTATAACTACGGCCTTATTCATGCGCACTCCATATCTTTTACGAAAAGATTCATGCATATAGGTGGAATGGCCAAATTTTGCAAAGTGCTAGCTCTCTGACTAAACCAATTTTTTTATTGCAGTCATTACAAATATTTCCAATTTAAGTGTAGTGTCGAGACTTTTCTCCTCATTTGTTTATATTAAGTTGAATTTCTTGTGTTCCATCTGTCATCTCGTTGTCGTTGCATATCATATTTTGGATTAGATTTATCTTCTAGGTCATACACACAAAAAAATATTAAAACCTACAAGTCTACAACGTTATGAAAAATCCATCGAGATTAGGAGAAAAATCAATATGACGTAAGCGGCTTCTTGTGGGTCGTGACGTCACGTTTGAGGTTACTAATTTTCAAAGCTCGTGCGCCAAATTCATATAAAAATAGCTAAAAATTAACGTAATAATACAAACTTATAAAAAGAAAACAAAAATAAAATATTGAATTACAAAATAAAATTATCATGGAGTTTTTTTTTCAAATTGATTTTCATCAGCATTTTATCATATAGGTATTCTAAAACATATTCCAAGTCGTCATTTTAAAGGGGTTTAGGAAAAACTTGGTCACCAATCCGAAAATAATCGGATTATGTTTTCTTTACAGTTTGACAATAAATACTTTTATTTCCATAGAAAATATTCTCAATATTAAACCCGAAATAATATATTACATGTTCTAGAAAAACCTCATTAAATATGATTTTCGATCTCAAAACTACTTTTTTGTTTGTCAAAACATCTCAAAACTACTTAATGGGCCAGACACTCGCATATCAAACTCACATTCGGATTAATGGACCCTCTTGACCATTGTAGCTTTCAATATCCAACAATTTTCTTCTTGGTTTCATGCAAATTTGTCTTGTAATTGGTTTGCATTATCAATTAGAGTTCTTCCTGGTCATATCTATGATAACCCTGAGATGTTAGCTTAACTAATGTTGTTACATTGATTTAGGGATCGTTAATTAATTGTTTATTGATTGTAACGAAGTCAGGCCCTTCTCCACGTGATGCTGATAATTTAGACCGAGAAGTAAGTAAAGAGGGCACACATTAGTTTCTTTGAACTCTTACTGGTCACCATCAAGTAAATTCTTCTAAATCTCAAATCCAAAGACCAAAAATCAGATTTTCCCCATTTCAAAATTGACATCTTTGAATTTGCTATGTAAAGACGATATCTCGTTGAAACTCATAAACACTTAATATTTGCACGTCCCGTAAGCCCAATTAGTAATGACTTTTTGTTTCTTTTCTATTTGAGACTAGTCTCCCGATTATTCAGAATTTTGATAGCTTGCGTTAACCTTCTCCAAATGAACTTTTCTTCTCCAAATAACCTTCTACAGATTTTAGAAATCGCAATTTTTTTCAACAGCCAGAATTTAGCCCTAATGTACAAAGATCATTTGCATCCAGATGCAATGTAAACGCAGAAACGAACATGGCTTTAACTCTTTAAGCTCCAAAGCATCATGACAAAGTTATTTTAGAATGAGAGCATGACGAAACACCATAGATAACAAAACTTATGGTTCTGTTTGTATCTTAGAAAAGGTTTAACATATACTACACAAACTTTTGTGATCAAAATTTTCATTCCACACAAACGTTTATTCTCTTGATTTTACTAACACAATCAATTTTTATACCACACAAACTACTCATCAGATTTCATATAACCCGTTAAATCATGACATTTTCAGATTAGTTAACACCTAAACCAGGCTTTTAAACCATAATTCTAAATTAGCTGACCCAAAGCAATCAGAAAGTAAACCGGATTAAGAATATAAACCGAGATTTGGGGCAAATTCGGTCTCTTTCTGGGAGAAGAAGCTTATGTGCAAGTTCAAAGGTGGGAGATTCGAAGAAAACAATCGAGCTGAGAAAGTAGCAAAATCACATGACCAAGATGAGTTTTAAAACTCAAGGTTTAGGTGTAATTCTCTAATTGAGCAAAACAAAAAATATGCAAATCCCTAACAATTTTCATGTGATTCCACGCAGATCTATCGACATAGCAATCTCAAATCTGATATGAGCAATACAAAAACTAGAAAGATCAAGAGATAATTTCATTAGAAACACCAATTTATTCCATAGACAATTTGGTTCTTAGGTTTCGAATCGTCATCAAAACGATCAGATCAAACACGAAAAACGATTGGTAAAAAACACCAGATATCGGAAACACAAGCACACAGATCCTCACACCATTAGCTACATACCAGAAATCGGAAGGATTTGATTGACCTAAGAGACAACGCGGCCAACGACGGGATACTTAGCTTCGAATTTCTTCTCCCAATCGTTAAGAGTGTTGATCTCTTTCTCGGAGAGATCTTCAATAGAAGGAGATACGTCTTCTTCGTTCTTGCTCATCTTACCCAGGGCTCTGCTCGCGTCTTTTCCGGCGAACATCGCGTAATCGCCTCCGTTTCCGTAGAAGGATTTTCCGGTGGTGACATCGAATACACGGCCCTTGATTGCGACGTAGATCGGCTTCGATTCGTCGGTGCCGTTATACTGACTCAGCTGCTCTGCGGTGAACTCCATTTTCTTCTCCACGCGCTGAAAATCGAATGTTTCTCGAAAGAACCAAATAAAGGCAGAGAGATAATGTGGGGACTATTTATAATGGAATAATATTTTTATTCGGCTAAAAACTAAAAAAGCATTTACTTTTCGAATCATTTATACATAACTCATTTTCAAGTATGATAGTGCGAATTGTAGACGAAAACAAAAATTAGACATTATTCTTTTTGTAATAAATAAATTTGGAAAAGCAAATTCCAAAATAATATTCGATATATAATTTTAAACTTCAAATTTATTTTGGCAGAATATAGAAACTAAGTTATAAAATCATCATGTATCGTGGTTTGATAAATTGAATCACACCAGATCAACTTAATGCTTCTACATCTTAAGTTAACAAATCAAGAATCAAGAAAAAATCACAAAAGATTAAGATCTTAAGCAGTGCAAGAGAGGTGAGGAAGAAGACCGTTTCTCTGTTGGACAAGCTCGTGCAGATCATGAACTATCTTGAACACAGCTTCTGGTCTCGCTAGCCTCAACGCATTCTGCGACATTATCTCCAACTCTTTTGATTCCGGTCCAAACCAATCCGCTACAATCTTCGATATCTCTTTTGGTGATTTAGAGAATTTCCCGCAACCATTCTCCACAACATATGGTACATTTCCTGCCTCCTGCAAACCGAGATTGAGAATTTGAAAACCATGAAGCAAAAATGTGTGCCTTTTGTTATTTTAACTTGGAAGAACTTACTTGACCAGCGATGTAATCGTTTAAGATTATCGGTAGCCCTCTAATCATAGCTTCAGCTATAGTTCCTGGACCAGCCTGCATTGAAGCAATACCATTATAAGACCAGAGAAAAAGCAACATACTGTAGTAAAGTAACCATTGTGAAAGATACCTTTGTTATGATGCAGTCACAAGTACCCATACATTCCTCCATTTTCGTTATAAACCCTTTAACCTGTGGAAGAAACTTGTTTCAGCGACATTTTCTTGATTGATGTATTATCTAGTAGAGTGTCATTACAAAGGTATATATAATGGTTTTTTGGGGACACTGATAGTACCTGGACTGGGATTTTCCAATCTAAGGAACTTAATTTGCTGGCAAGTTTCTTGTTCCGTCCACAAATTACAAGAATCTGACCTACTGGCTCCCCGAGCTTCTCATCATACAAAGCATCGCCTAGTGCCCGTGCTGTGGCCTCAATTGGACCCATCCCTTCTCCTCCGCCCATTAACAATACGGCAGGAAGATTCTCATCCATCCCTAGTTCCCTTCGTAGTTCAACCTGTGATTGTTAGAAAAGGAGTCTGTATTCAAAGTTTAAAACACCAGTAAGCCGAAAAAAGGAACCGAAAAACAAAAATCAACCTTTGAGCGCACGGGCTTCACAAAGGAGGGTCGAACAGGAAGGCCGTAAACTTTGATTTGTGAAGTTTGAAGTCCGGCTTTAAGTGCCCTTTTCGCAAGTTCTGTGGATGGGCAATAACATCTAGTCACAAGCTTATGAAACCTAATTCAAAGACGAAAAATAAAAAAGCATCAGAAACTCTTTTACATCGCCATGGAGCCTTTTTTTTTCTGTACTGAGTAGCTGAGGATTGATACCGATGAGAACCATCAACGCTGAGATATGACTAACCACGTGGGATGGCAAGTGCTCAAGTCTGTAACAACTGTGGTGAAGACAATTTTCTTCAGTAAACCCTTTGATCTTAGGACACGAAGTGGGACATGTTGCATCAACGGATGAACACTGATGATAATATCCGGCTGGTATTTCATCAATCCTTTCTCAATTTCCCTGTAAGTGAAAATAACGGAATAAGATTGAACATGAAAACAAATGAGAGAGTACAAGAAGAAGAGCAAAAGCCATCAGAAGCTAGAGGATATATAAGCAAGACATATAACATAAAGCTAAATCTCCTCTTCCTCAGACTCTTAAGTACTTTCACATTTGAGTAAAAACTGCAGCAATGCGTACATGAATGTTGACCAACAAACCAAAAGACCTTAAGATCTCACCTGGCAATAAAGGTTGAAGTTGCAGCAAAATTAGATTGGTGAATAACACGTGGAGCCGTACCATAATATGTCATTTTCCACAGGGTTCCATGTTTCACCAGAAAGTTATAGCTCCTCGGCAACTGGTTGAACGGCCAAGGCGTGTGATCTGTCCATAAATCTGTAATAGATACCTGAGACAAGCAATCTTAATGCACAGAACACAATCAACAAAGGTTCCATCAAGCAATCTAATAAAGTCATAACTTTTTTTATCATATATGGTTGATTCAATTTCGCTTGAAGCGAAAACCGGCACCATTAGTCCAAGAAACAATGTAGTTCAAATTACCAATGCACAAGTTCTTACAAACAGTTTGTAATGCCATATTGATTCTTGAAGTTATCATCTTCGCACAGCCAAATATCTAAAAAATTTCAACAGAAATGTTACTTTATTATGATTCAAGAACTCTAGAACAGATAATCTGTAGTTTTCCCCAGGAATCCAGCCTAACAAATCAGCAGAGACCCTAATCAAAAACCCCAAAGCGAAATTGAAATACCCATCAATCAAATTTCGTTCAAGCTAGGACTAGAAACCAACCTGATACTCATCCCCAAATTCCAAATTGAATGCAGCTTTAATGGCTTCTGCTGAAGCTCTATGACCACCACCAGTATCACTCATCAAAATCAACACTTTCTTGGGCCGATCAGATTCAACACCATTTAACGGTAAGCCTTCCTCACCCAAAACCTCACCGGAGCCATCTCCTCTAAACCCGTTTTCCTCACTCGACGACCCTAATCCGACGGAGGCGAAACTGTACGGAACAACCCGATGGGAGTGAAACCTAATAAAGCTGTTGAAATCACTGATAAACCTACGCAGATTCGCACCGGCAGTGTTCTTAGTGTTTAAGCTCATGGAGATTAGGGCTTTTCTGGTGTTTCGGGCGGGTAAGCTCCGGAAGCCATTGAAATGCAAGGAATCAGAGGTCGAGTGAACAAAACCATCCGAATTAGAGAACGGAGATCGATGATTAAACGCAAATCCGCCAAAGCGGGTGACGAAATCGAAGACAGGTGTAGACTCCTGGGTCACCGTTGAAGGATTTTGCATACTTGATGAAACAGAGACGAGAAAGTAGACTATTGATTCAAATTAAGGAAGGTTAATTCGCCATGGATGCTCAAACGGGTCAGAGAAAGAGAGAGAGAGGGAGATCTCGCGGGGATTTTGCAGCCACAAAGATAGGATTTAGCGGAAGCTGATTGGATTCAGAACGCTGGACGCTGGCTTGGCGTTCGTTAACTGTTTTAAATGGAGAAGAAAGGTAAGTGATATATATATGAAATCCCAAAAAAATGCACTGGGTTAAAAAACCCGATTAATATATTGCCAAAAGGAGATTATGCTAAATTGCTAATTAAAGAAAAGAATGGATATGCTTATGAGTGTCCATTAAAATACAGGACGAGAAATTTGGATACAAAATCGGGTTTGGGAAACTAGTGAAACTCTCACTATCTAAGGTAAAGGTCAATTGCAGGATGAATGTTTGGAGTAATTTGAATAGTTTCACAAATATTTGGAAAACTAGAGAAAATTCTGAATAATTTTTAAATAGTTCATTAATTTTTAAAATATTCAAATTGGTAATTTAAACACTTTGTTTTCTACCAACCCTTTTTTTTCTTCTAATAATTAACGGTTTGGAAATTCAATTATGAAAATAGCAAATTTACATAAGCAATAAGCAACATGACGAATTCATTCTAACATTTTTTGTCAGATTATCTATTTTATAATTAAGGGTGCAAAAAATCAAAAATCGAAAAAAAATATTTAAATTGAAGTTTCATTCTCTTGATTTTCTCTAAGTGAATCACGAAAGTTGTTTATATCGGTTGAAATAAATTAACCATTCTAAACATATCATTATTTTAGTGTGAACAGATTGAAAACGAAAAAAGTGTGAACAAATTGAAAACGAAAAAATTTGGGACGGGTCGGAAAACCAATCCCAAATTGGACAGCCCTAGATATGCTATGTTAATCACAGTACTATAGAAATAATTAGGTCGTCGATGTGAAATTCTGATATGGATACAAATAGCTATAATCCAAAAAAATCATAATGCAAAATTGGAGACTGTTTTTGGTCCGACAAAAGCAAAACAAGAAAGGCACACTTGGTGTGAGAAAACTCCCGGAAGTTGGTGGACCATTCATTTCACATGCTTTGTGATTCCACTAGTTGAAAACTTGGAAAATCTTTGCATAAAAATACGAATCTTTCTATGTATTTATCATTTAAAAAAATCATTGGTCAATCAGTCGACCAAAAAGACTTCCATAACAATTAGTGTTTAAAAGTTAATACCAATAAAATAAAATAAATTGTGTTTCAATTCAAGAAGAGCTTGGAATTAAACACTAGTTTATCAATTGGTCGTAGGATGGAAATGGAATTGATAAACTAGTGTTTAATTTTTATGAACGTTTTACTTAGGCCGAATTTATTTTAACAAAACGCATTTGTTTTATGATTACACGTAGAATATGAGTCATCACGCATTAACGAATTGACTAATGATGCTTAGGTTAATGTGGGTTTAAGTCTAATAATTTTTGTTCATGTAGTTTCTGACTAACATACGATTGTTTGTATAGTTTTTAGCATTGTTCGTTCGGATATAAATCGGCACATCGTGTATATTTCAGGTCTAAATTGATACTTTTTTCGAGTTTCCATATATATCGAAAAGATTTTCCATAATAGGGATGGGTTAAATTTCTAAACCGAACCGAACCAAACCAAACCGAAATTCTTGAATTCGAACTCGAATCAAATTATAAAATAACATGAACATAATAGAAAGTTATATACCAAATTATCCGAACCGAACTGAATCCAAATTTTATGAAACCGAACCGAATTACCCGAACTAACCTGAGTTTTATACTAAAATCTATAATATTAATTAAAATTATTAAATTCTTTTTGGTTATAGTTTTTGGTCCTAAACCGAACCGAACACGAACCAAGCCCTGAATCGAATCGAACCAGATTTTTTAAAACCACCGAACTAAAGCGAAATATAATTTATTAACGAAGAACCCGAAAACTCTAAAATCCGAATAACCCAAACCAAACCGAACCGGATACCCGAATATCCATCCTTAGTTTGGAATTTACAATTTGTTTTTATTATTTTTTCCTTTTTTTCTCTTGGTTGGTATTTTGATCCTAATTTGTTACAACGGTCATCATTTTTATGGGGTAAATTAAACCCTTTTGTTTCCTCAACGGGGATTGCCACCGGTTGATGCCTTTGAAATTGAATCGGTCATTTGATGAGCAGACCGGAAACAAACCAGAAATAACCAGCTCTGTGTCTTTTGTGGGCCCAAGGTCCAATAAACCAATTGGGCTGTTTCGAGACTTTTCTCCTCCTCTTGTCTTCCAATTTGGTATGCGCAAACAAAACAAAATGCAAAGACAATCTTAAACTTCTGAATTCAAACCTTTGGGCGAGGAAGAAGAGGAAATGGCGATTTGCATGTGTTACGAGTCACAGATTGTATCGAAATTGATATTGAATCCATGGATTTCGCCGAGGAGAACGAAGCTAGGTTTTGTAGCGATCGGCCGGAGTTTAGCCACGATTCGCCGATTTCCGGCGACCGTCGTCAGGGCATCGGCGGTGGATTCCCCTGAGAGTTCTTCCAATTTCGCTAAGCGTATGGAACAAGCCTGGATGATCTCCCAGGTTCGTTATCTTACTATACCTCTTAGTCTGCTAAAAACTTTTCTGGTATATGTGAATTGATTCTCTCCCGATAATTTTAGTATCGCTGCAACTTGTTAATTTTGTCTGTCTGGTTTTGCTGATTCTGAGTAGTCAAAAAGAATTGATTCATCATGTTTATCAGTTTTTTTCTCAAATCCTCAGATTTTAGGTTCAAATACGAGTTCATGTTTGCGGATTTGTGTCTAATGCATATGTGCATTTTGTATTATCTACTTATAGTTGTCTACAATTGAAGAGCTGTATGCAGTTATTTGATTATGAGATCAATATCTTGGATCTGTGGTGAAATATGGTAAATTTCACATTAAGAAGTAAACTATAAATCAAAACATCTTGTACCTTAGAGCTGCTCAATATCAAAAATCTATCTTTGCAAGTTACCTTTGGGTTTGTCTCTAAAGTCAAAAGCTACTTAGCTCTGGTTAAAAGCGTATATATACACCATATATCTTGTTCCGGATTCATTTTCTTTGTGACATATGGTGCGAGTATGTTAGCTGCTTTATTATAAAGCTGTACCTTGTCTCTGTTCCTCGTGATCCCTGAGTTATGAGGCTTTTTTCCCTACTAATGGGCAATGTAATGTAGTTTTGTGAAAATCATATCCTTTGCTTGTACAATTGTTGTAGTTTCTGCTTATTCACTGATATTGGGCTCAACATGTTAGGTCCTCTAGTTATTTCAAGAAATTTATTACGAGATAAGATTCATCTAGCATTTTCAGTTTCGTCAAGGGTTGATACTGAACTCGTGTGCCATTCTCTAGAGATCAGTAGACCACTCCTGCACTTTGATTTTGATGATTTTCTTCGTCTATTTTTTGTTCACTGCAGCAACCAAGACCCGTTGGATGTTCATCGTGCGATTCAAAGGGTCATGTTGAATGCAAATGGTGTGCGGGTACAGGATTCTTCATCCTCGGTGATAACATGCTTTGCCAAGTACCCTCAAGGAATACTTCTTGCGTGATCTGCTCCGGAAAGGTTTGTAATCCAATCAAATAACTCAACGGTTAATCATTTTTTTCTGTCCCCAAGAGTACATATAGTGTTTTGTCTTCTGTCCCCAAGGTTTGTAATCCAATCAAATAACACATAGTGTTTTGTCTTCTGGATAGTGTTTTGTCTTCTGGTTTATATATCTTCACAAGTATGAACATTCGATTCTTTTTTATGGTTCTAGGGTTCAGCATGCTGTAGCGATTGCAAGGGAACTGGGTTTCGTGCCAAGTGGTTGGAAAAGCCTCCAGTGCCGTTGTAGATGATGAACAAAAAAGCAAGTTAATTGTTTTGGTCTTTGATGATTTTTGTTTTTTTTATGGAGCAAAAATGTTTAATATTGATTCACGTGGAATATGAAATTTAGATTTGCATATATCTTTGTACATGTATTGTGTATAAATATGTCAACGTATGTTCATTATTAGTCATCTCCCCTTGTTCTGCCTTGGACAACCAAAATGTGATTTCGTTCTAAGGCTACTTAGCCTAAAACCGGATGGTTTATGTTTCTGAATAGAATTTTGGTTACTGAAAATACCAAGAACCCTAGCTAGCAGAGCATTTGAATATTTCTCTAATTTCAAGAATTGTTTGGCCAAAAGAGCATGATTAAACTCCTTGAAGGATTTAAACCAAGTCCCCTGTCTATTCTAGGCATCTATAGTTCAGACTAATTAATGTAACCTATTCGAGTTAGTCTTAAAAGTTTGCGACTGCACTAGCTAAATTCTTACATAAACCTTTGGGTAAGTGGAAAACCCGACATTACATAGGTCGGAATGGCAAGAGCCATGGCCCAAAGAAGGGCTGATCAATTCTTTTCGTCATCTTATTGTCCCCAAAGATCTAGCCATGACAAGTTTTGTCAATTCGGTATAGGACCTAGGGACCACCTCACTTTCTTTACAAAAGAGGCAAATTCAAACTACCATAACTTGTGAAAGTATTTGAGAAATTTCCAAAAGAACAACACAACCGTAATAAAGGAATGTTTTATTAAACCGTGATAAATAATAACTAATCGCAAATTGTACACCAGTTATGGAATGTTTTATTCATAAAAGTAACTACGATAATTTTAGATATTATTAGTCTTAAAACTAGTTTAATAATACATATTCCCTCTGTTCTAATATATATGTATATAGAGTCATTTTTGTTCTTACATGACATAAATAACACCTAAAACGGGTTAACACTGAAAATTTGAACAAGTGTCACAAAATTGTTTTTTTATACCAAACGCAATATATAAGATCCATTCATTTAATATCATGATTTACTAAACTTCTCCCATTTTTTAGAATTTTTTTTTTTTATAGAAAATTGATCATCATTAAAAGTTTATTATTTATTTTGGTAACAAACAATTTTGATAATTAGTCAGGCGGTCACAGGCACACCATGTTTGATAATTAAGTCAGGCAAGTCAGGCGGCCACAAGTATTTAAGATATTTTCTCGTGTTTGAGTATTTTTCTTGTTTTTTTTTGGGATCAGTGCACTGAGACTAAAATATTATAATTGGTTTCATATTATATAGTCTAAATGACTGAATATGTTTTCGAAATTATTGGTCCGTATAATTAATAAAATAAAAAATTAGTGGTTCCGTTTTGAAAACACTGAGGAAATCATTTCAAAAAAAAAAAAAACACTGAGGAAAACAAATATTTGGGGGTCTTTTAAAAAAAAAAAAAATACTTGGGTGTGTTATTATTGTAACAAACAAATTCTCTAAGAGATATGTCACCGAGTCAGTAAGAGACGCCCACATGTTTAAATAATAGTCACATTCTCAACAGTGTTTAAAAAATATCAAGTGTGTATTTTTGCATGTGTATTGTCTTTAAAATTCTTATTATAACAGTATTTCTTGTGGTTCTTTATAAAGGGGTCGATCAGAATGAGATTTACACACCACACAAAACTTGAATTCACAACTAAAATAAGAATCTAAACACAAGACAGCTGAGAGATCGATGGCGAGCAACGGCAATGGCAACTACAACGCAAGCGACAACAACGTTTGGCGGTTCAAAGGAAACGGTGCAACGAGTGATGCGGCGGCTGTGACGTTGAGAAAGCTTGCCTTCGGGATGTTCAAAAACTGCAGCTTGAATAGCGGAAAGACTGTTTTGTTCCCGAGTCCCGGCGAGCCATCCGCTTCTCCCAGCTTCAGGACAAGTCCTGTAGCCGAGGAAGCCGTGGCCGCGGCCGCACGCTCTGGCATGGCCAACTCTTACGCACCTAGTCCCGGGATTACCAAGGCTAGAAGGTATGATTATAAATTTCATTTTCTACCAATGTTTTTTGCTTCCATGTTTTTTTTTTACCATGGAACCAAACTATGGAAACAACTTCTTGTAACTCCAAAACATTTTCATTTCTAATGAAATATTTACAACGTTCATTTTCTTTTCCAAAAACTTTACAAATAAGATCTTGAAATGACTTATCATTAATTATTTAACTACTCTTTTCTCTTAGAGCGGTGGCGGATTATCTAAACGGAGAGCTTCCGGAGAAGCTAAGAGCAGAAGATGTGTATATCACCGGCGGATGCAACCAAGCGATAGAGATCGTAATAGATTCTCTTGCCGGAAATCCAGCAGCCAACATTCTGCTTCCAAGACCAGGCTATCCTCACTATGATGCTCGTGCAGTCTTTAGCGGGGTCGAGATTCGCGGATACGATCTCCTCCCCGAAAGGGATTGGGAGATCGATCTCGAAGGCCTCGAGGCTGCTGCCAATGAGAATACTGTCGCAATGGTTCTCGTCAACCCAAACAATCCATGTGGAAACGTCTACTCCTACGATCAACTCATCAAGGTATAAATATTTTTCATATACTATGCATAACCTTTATATAACAAAATAAAAGACATTTTATTTAATAAACGAACTAACGATTTTGTATGTATCAAACTTTAGGTTGCGGAGATGGCTAGGAAACTTGGTATAATGGTGATATCGGACGAAGTATACGAACGTGTTGTATATGGAGACAAGCCTTTTATTCCCATGGGGATGTTTGCATCGATAGCTCCAGTGATCACACTCGGATCCATATCCAAAGGATGGGTCGTCCCGGGCTGGAGAATCGGCTGGATCGCCATGAACGATCCTAATGGCATTTTTAGATCTACAGGGGTTAGTCAACTAGTAAACCCTAATTTTAACTATAAGATTTGTGCACAATAATTAAGCAGAATAACTAATATTTTGGGGATTTTGTTGACACCAGGTAGTTCAAGCAATAGAGGATTGTCTTGAGTTAACTCCACAACCTTCACTTATTCTTCAGGTTTGTAGTCTCTCACACTATCAATTACACACATATAATAGAGAGTTAAGATTTCATATCTAGTAAACATTTCTTATTGATGCGATGTTTGTATCCTAATGGATTTTGATAGGAAGCACTTCCTGATATATTGGAGAAAACACCAAAGGAGTTCTTCGCCAAGAAGCTCAAAGTCATGAGACGCAACGTAGAGCTTTCATGCGAGAGGCTCAAAGACATTCCTTGTCTCATTTGTCCCAAGAAACCTGAATCTTGTTCTTATTTATGGGTACTACTTCTTAATTTTACTTGGATCTGAATAAATATATTTATTCTAGATCTTTTATTTTTGGATTCTCATTCTTGATTATATATATCCCATTATCAGGGAACATATAAGTCATAATCTAAATATGGGAATCATAACTTTATCATCGATATATAACTAACTAGTTTTTACGATTTGTTTTGCAGGTAAAGCTTGACACATCAATGTTGGATAATATCAAGAATGATTTTGATTTCTGCACCAAACTAGTTAGTGAGGAGAGTCTTGTCCTGATACCAGGTAAAGACCTCTTTCGCGATACTTGAAATACTAGGGCTTCCTTTCACAATATTTTAGTTGACTCATATATATTTTGTTGGAATTTGGCAGGAGTGGCTCTAGGGGCAGAGAATTGGGTGAGGATATCGATCGGAACCGACGAATCAGTGTTAGAAGATATATTTGACAGATTAAAAAGCTTCTATGGTCGTCATGGCATCTCCAAGGAAACTATCCAATTCAATGGTGATACCATTAACCAGAGTGTTGTTTCCGTCATGTAACTCTAGTCGCCTTATACCAAAAGTCAACATTGTATATCTCCATATTTATCACAAACACAATAAAAAAAAAAGAGTATATGAAAAATACAAAAATATTTATTTTCATTATTATTTCAGTTTCTTATATTACCATCATTAATTAAGAAGTTAAAACTTGGTTTGATATAGCAAATTCATAATTACTTATATTGTTAATATTCATAATTACCTATCTTGCCAATGAGTAGTAGGCTACATCTTTGTTAAATTGGTCTTGTTAGTGTGATGGTATCGATTGTTTTTCACATTTTGATCTTTCATCACGATCGGTGTGGTGATGAAGGTTGTGAAGAGAGCCATTAGAACTATTATGGCAAATGTTTGATCATTGAGAACCTGAGGAGGAAACCAAAAGAGAGAAAAGTTATAACCTTTGGATCTTTCCTGACGCAATGTGTTAAAGATTGGAAAAACTTTGTACCTTTCGATCTTTGCTGATGTTGAGGACAATGAGTTCGACCCACCCTTTAGTGTTCATGAGGAATCCTAATGCTACAACTTCTCGCATAGGTATCTTGAAGGCGAGGGAAACACCGAGCGTACCAACAATCTTACTGAAACATGCCGTGAAGATGAGTAAGACTGAGCTCCTTGTCCGACCAAATCCCTTCGTCACACCGGGAAAAAAGGCTTTAGGGATTGCCTTGGCCGAAATCACCCTCCCGTTTGCTCTTGGCATTGGTTCTTCATTTGCTCTCAGAGCCACAATCTCCAAAGGAGTAGACAACACAACGTTTCTAATCTTCATGGGTGTGGCACTTTCCATCACTGCATTCCCTGTGTTGGTCCGTATCTTAGTTGAGCTCAAGCTTCTAACCACCAAAATAGAATGACTTGCCATGCCAGCACCAACGAAAGGTCCTTTTTTGGGATCAAACACCCAGCGAAAGGTCCTTCCTTGCTGGCATGCCAAGTCGTCCTATTTCAGTGGTTAGAAGCTTGAGCTCATCTAAGATATGGGCCAACACAGGGAACGTAGTGATGGAAAGTGACACACCCATGAAGATGAGAAACATTGTGATGTCTACTCCTTTGGAGATTGTGGCTCTGAGAGCAAATTAAATGAAGAACCAATGCCAAGAGCAAACGGGAAGGTGATTCCGGCCAAGGCAATCCCTAAAGCCTTTTTCCCGGTGTGACGAAGGGCATTGATATCAATCTCTAAACCGGCAAGAAAAAGGCAGAATAGAAGGCCGAGATTAGCCAGAGTTTCTAGAACAGTCAGGCTCTTCTTTGGGAACACAGCATTAAGAAAGACCCTGAAGCTTTGATCTTAAATCCTAGCAAAAACTTCTCTCTTGAGATTTACTTCTATACAAGAGAAATCAATGTACTCCGTATTAAAATGGATCATAATCCAAACCTAAGTCAAAATCCTATTAACCTGATACTATCAGAATAGCTAAATTAATTCAATATAATAATTAATTTACATGCATGCATGGAGTTGCACCAGATACTATCGAGAAACGAAGAGTGTACCTTAAGAACTCGAGTGATTTCTGATAACAAAGTACTCCATGCACTAGAAGAAGAGCACTTGAGATTTGTTTTCATACGCCGAAATTAACCGACACGTAAAGATCGACGAGAAATTTAGACGATAATTCGCAGAAATTGCAGGCGAAGAAGAGGCGCAACCGTATAACGCAAATATTGTGATTCCACATTTTTAGCAGCAAATTTTTTTTTCTTTCTTTTCTTATTTTGTTTTTAATATCAAGTTATAAAAAATCACAAATCAATTCTGAAAAACAAAAAAAAACTTCCACTCTCTCTTTCTATACCACGTATTGTGAATCTCAAATTTTCACCTTTTATACTTTCTTTTACTAATTCATCTATTATTAATTTTCTAAATAAATTTACTTTTACGGTTTTATTATTTGTCGACGATTTGTTTTTTTTTTGGGTAAAATTGTGAACAAATTATTTGTCTGTTCACCTTCTCCGCCACTTCATGATCTTTGCAATCTCAACCTCCTTTTACACTAATTAATATTTCTACGATTTTATTTTTTAAAGAATAAGCAATCTTTGATTATCTCAAAAGATACGGGTTCTCACCAAACTCCATTTTGTTCCACTAATGTGAAGAGTGCATCTTGCGAGGAAGGTTTAGTAATTATGTTTTCATTTATAATTTGATCCAATTCCGAACCTTATTTCTCTCTTTAATGGTAACTTGGATCTAGGATATGTATTCTACATCTTTTATTTTTGGATCCACATTCTTAAATTTATCCCATTAATTATTAGGGAACATAAATTTGTAATCTACATATCAGGATCATAACCTTATAATCGATATATGCTGCAGGTAAATCTTGACACATCAATGTTGGATAATATCAAAAATGATTTGGATTTCTGCACGAAGCTAGCTAGTCAGTGAAGAGAGTCTTGTCCTTGCACCAGGTATTAATCTCTTTAAACAATATGTTAAAAACTTGGGCTCCCACAATCATCTTCATGCATATATATTGTTTCAATTAATTAAGTTTCATTTTGAATGATTAGTTTGTTTTTGTTGGAATTTTGTAGGAGTGTTTCTAGGGGCAGAGAGTTGCATGAGGATATCAATTGGAACCGAAGAATCAGAGCTAGAGGAAGTATTTGACAGATTAAAAAGTTTCTATGGTCGTCATGCCATTTCCAAAGAAGCTATCAAACTCAATGGTCATACCATTAACCAGAGAGTTGTCTCTGTCATCTGATTGTAATCGTCTTATGCCACAAGTCCGCATTAATGTTGAACCGTATCTTAGCGGCTTACACTCATCTTACTTTGGCAATCCTTTAACTACAAACTTTGGTGCGAAAGGAGCTCAAGGATCCACTCGCATACTCGCTTAACCACGACTCAAATCTACACACAAAAAAAATTGACCTCACTATTCGAAATAGTGTTGCATCATTTACCAAAAAAACATCTAAATGTTGCTGATACGTCCTTAGAATCTGAAGGAAGATGTGGAAGAGAAGCTTTGGAAGTAAACAGAGGGTTTGCTGTTGCAAATGAATTAAAAGTATAAATAAGAAAGTTGTGTCGTGCTTGGGGATTATGCTGAATATTGTGAAAGTTGTTGAGACGCTATGAGTCTCTTGGGATCATGACTGAGCTCAGATTGTTGATCGCTATGAGATTGTGTTCTTTCTTATCATTCCAGAAATCAATAAAGAGATAGAGAGTTTCATAGGGTTTAAGGTTTCAAACTCTATCAATTGCATCTTGATTAGCATCCATATACACATTAAACCTTTGTGATCCGGTCGAAATTTGACCCGTTTACTTTTAATAATCTTAATTTTAAGCTATATATCCGTTTAGCATATAATCTACCATTGAAGTAGTTCAACCGGATAACACTAATTAAGTTTAAGATTTTTTTTATGTTGCCAAAAAAACAGAAATAATCTGAAAAAACAAATTCATTCAGCTAGCAAGATACTAGCCTATAAGTTCTTTGATTCATTTTTCCTCTACTACTACAAAAAGAAAAACATTTGTCAATCAGAAACAACCATTTCCAAACCCGTTTTTGTTGACCAAGTATTGTTGATCATCCGAACCTGTTTATGAATTGAAGTCTGTAAAACTTAAATGAAAAGATTTGAAGATAAAGACGTAAATCTCAATATTATTCTAGCATATTTCTATTTAGGTTTCACGGATTTCACGAGCTTCAGTTCATAAACCGGTTTGGATAACTCAAGGATCCACTCGCATATATACTCGCAATCCTTTAAATTAAAAGTCTTTCATTTGGGAAGCACCTTCGCGAAGTTGTCTAGCAATCTGGATGTTTCATCATTTACCCCAAAAAAAAAAGATCAAATTTTTTGTTCTGAGTTTTGTCGTAGCACACACGTTAAAACTTTGCCATCGGTGGAAATTTGATCTGTTTACTTTTAAGAATCTTAATTCTTAAATTTAAGCTATATATCCTTTAACATATAATCTACCATTGAAGTAGTTCAACCGGATAACACTAATTAAGTTTAAGATTTTTTTTTATGTTGCCAAAAAAAACAAAAATAATCTGAAAAAAAAAAACAGAAACAGCTAGCAAGATACTAGCCTATAAATTCTTTGATTCATTTTTCCTCTACTACTACAAAAAAGAAAAACATTTGTCAATCAGAAACAACCATTTCCATAGCCAAAATTGTAACCACTAGAATGACCAGAAGACATGTTCATGTAAGAAGGAACCGTCACTTTGTTCTCCAAGAAACCGAACACATCCTCTTTCACGTCATTAAACGGCGTCGTATTTGTCTCTGACACAACCGTCTTCCTCAACTCCTCCAAGACAGATTTCATTTCTTGTAACTGAATCATATTCATCTCCTCCACAGGCCCTTCCCACCAATTGATCGTCGATCGCCTCGCGTTAGCTTTTCTCATTTCTTCCATAGCTTGACCTTTCTTCTTCTCTTCCTCTAACTCGCTTAAAATCTGCGTCAACCGCATGTTAAGCTCGCAGCTCGCTGCGGGGTTTCCATGCGGTTGATGCGTTTGGACTATGGATATATTGTTTCTGGACAAGTAACGGTCCAATACGGATTCCACGCTGGGATGGCCGAAAGAGAAAGGCTTTTTCGCCGGAGAAAACACAATGATCGCAACTTCTGCACCGCATAACGTGCAAAGCTCACTAGCTTTCTTGAAAAGACCGGCTCTGCGTTTAGAGAACGTGACTTGTCGGTGGCTCTCCTTCTTTATCTTAACCATCGGAATTCTTTGTCGTCCGATGCTTTCTTTCTTCTTCGACATCATAGTTTTTGTTGTCGGCTTTTTAGTTGCTTTTCTTTGTTGAACAATTTGGTGAAGAGATTGTTTGTTTATATATACATGCTTGAGTGTAGGGTGGCATTATTATGAGATCGGCTTGTATAATTGGTAATCTACTTTTATTTTTGTAACAGAAACTTTGTAATTACTCATTTTGTGGATAGATAATAAAAGTCCAAGATTTGTGTAAGTTACAAAAACCTTAGTTTGGTAATGCAATGATTTTTATTTTATTTTTCTTTGTATTATTGTCTCCTGTATAAATGCATGATTTTCCTAATCACTGATTTTTGTATGTTACAAAAATGGTTGTAAATCAAAAAGTCTATACACGTTAATGTAGGTTGCTAATCAAAACACTGTTTAATATTATTAAAGATGTTTTACTTCTGATGAACATATGTACACATGCAAATTAATGAAGGGTATGTATATATTTAAATGATGAAAAGTATGAAAATATATTTTGTCTCAACTACTAAATTAAAAATTATAAATTAGTCTATAGTTCTATCGTCAATACAAAATCATATATGTCATTTTTAGTCACTTCTTTACCGTCATGCGTACTAAATACAAAAGTTCTTTCAAGATTAGTGTTAATCGAAGGTGACAACTACACTTTCTTAATTCTTATTAAGCTGAAAACCGGTTTCGTTTACAAGAATCAATTGGAGATAGCTGGTTTGGTTATTGATCTCGTTGGTTCATGTTGTACCGAACCGAAAACCGGAAGTGTAAATTGATGAAAAGAAAGATCATAAAAAAATTGAAAGGAAATGTATAAATTGTTAAACCCGGTAACGTTTCCGGGTCGGCACGACCCAAGCGGTTTTCTTCTTCGTCTTCTTCCTCTTCCTCTTCCTCTCTCGCCGTCTCCTCCTCTCCGGGAGACTCGAGAATCATTCTTGCTATGGCGAGCGAAGAAGACAAAGCCCTGGAAAATCTTCTTGAAATTCAGCTAATAGACCAGAAAGAATCGCTTTCCGCCATTGACGAAGCCCTAGCCTCTGACCCCTCTAATCCCGAGCTCCTCTCGGTAAATTTTTCTTCTCCGAATCAGATCCCAAGTTTCCTGGAGAACTTAGTCTGCTACGATTCGTAACTCGCTCTTCTATTGATCACTAACTATAGCTCAAAATTCAAGAATTTTGTGATTGCTTTGTCTATCAATTATGCCTTGTATAAGGTTCCGAATCATAGATTTATCTATTGATTAGTCGAATGCTGTTTCGTTTTTGTCTTGATAATCGTTATTGTAAACAATATCTCAGTATTGATGTTCATTATTGATAATATGTTTCAGAAAATTCGTATCCTTAAATCTCATGAGTTGTTATCTTCTGCTTTCATGTGGTGGTTTTGTCTCTCATAAGGTCCGTGATGAACTTTTGGGAGCAATCAAGGATGCAGAGGAAGGGCTTCTGCACTTGAAACGTGCTCGGTTATTGCAGGAAGCTGACATAGTGCTACATGGTTTGAGTCATGGTGCTGGAGTCAAAGCTGAGCATCTGGATCCTGCTGCAAATGAGTTGGAGCCAGAAAAAATCGAAGAGAAAAAAGATTTGGATGGATCGAAATGTAGATTCCGACACACTGATGGCCGTTGGTATAATGGTCGCATTATTGGGTTTGAAGGCTCTGATTCCGCAAAGATCTCTTTCCTTACACCCACATCTGAGAGTATGATGGTGAGATTTTTGTAGTCCTTACTCAGTTTCATTATCATGTTTTTGTTGACATTTCCTTTATTGTCTCATCTGTTATGTGTTTTTACTCAGTTCTTGTGTTTTCCACATGATCTATTGGTCTTTTGAAAGAAAAAATATGCTTGTTTGGGCTGAAACACTATCCCAAACCGGTTTCGAAAAGCCAGGGTGGGTAGAGTTTTCTAAAAGCCTCAGCTTTGCTTGTCTATGTAGCTGGATTAGGTTTTGCTACAGGCATAAGTAATGGTTGTGAAAGACTTAACGTTGACACAGTTATTGTTGGCATTGTTGCAATTGATGTTTTGTGTCTCAGATACTAACGCTGCGCCGCACTAGTGCAGATGTGCAAGTTTTTCATGCAACAGAGGTGTCGGTTTGGCAGTTCCTGTCGTTCATCACATGGTATGTTTCAAGCATAATTAGATGATCAGACTATTTACCTTTATCATTTCATTATTTGTTCATATTGTCACCACATAAGAGTTTTAGAAGTGAGAAATGCGGCCTATTTGTCATTCTGGTGATTAACTGCAAGACAACAATGCAGGACTAGATGTGCCGATATCTTCTCTGAAGAACTATGACCAGACTGAGTGGAAGCAATCGATGGTAGGCTCCAAAATTTGGGCAGTTTCTGGCAGTAAATACGACATATGGAGGGTGGCTGAACTTGAATCATGGGATGACGAGCTACAAGTAGGCGGAGTTGTTTTCAGAGATGATGGAAGCTCTGCGAAGCTAGGACCTGATGCTATGGCATTATCAGAGTACGCTCAGATGACTGATGATGACGGAGAAGAGGAGGAGGAAGAAGAAGAAGGGAGTGCTTCAGGCTCTGACGAATCTTTTTCGAGTGATTATGATGAAGAGTCTCCGCAAGGCATAGGCTTTCTAGAAAGCACAAATCAACGGAGAGGCGTCCAAACTGACACCGCCATATTTGCTAAGTGGGAGAATCACACCAGAGGGATAGCTTCTAAGATGATGGCAAGTATGGGTTACCGTGAAGGGATGGGACTTGGAGCCTCTGGTCAAGGGATATTAGACCCCATCTTAGTAAAAGTACTTCCACCAAAGCGGTCACTGGATCACGCTCTTGAGCATATTAAGAACGGAGAAGATAAAAGCGAGAAACAAAAGAAGAAAAGGAGCAGAGGTGGGAAAAGGAAGCGTGAGAAGAAGTTTGCAGAAGCAGCTAGAGCAGCAAAACAGGAAGAGGAATCGAAGCCAGATTTGTTTAGCCTAATCAACAACAACCAACTTCTTTCAACGCACCATGAGATAGTAAACGGGAGAGAGTCTGTGAAAAAGAGGCAGAACAAAGGTCCAGTAGACAGGAAAACTCTGGTTGCATACGAAGACGAAGTCAAGGACTTGAAGTTACAAGTGAGGAAACTAGAAGCGATGGTGAACAGAAACAAGAAAGATCAAATTGTTTCCGATGCTGCGACAAGAAGATTGAACGAAGTCCGAAAGGCATTGGCTTGTACATTAGCAGCTCAAGCATCTGCCTCCAATGCTGTAGAAAGCAAAGAGAAAGAGAAGAAATGGCTCAAGTTTTAGAAGATAGAACCTTAAATCAGTTTTAACAGAAATTTCATGGTTAAACGATTGGGGGCAAACACTTGAAACCTTCTGGATTATAATTGCGTTTACAAGCAAAACGGTATTTCATGAAATACATATAGTAGGAAGAAGAGGGGGCATGCCAATATACATTTTCATAGTCTTCTGTGTGTTCTAATGAAGTTATTGGTGTTCATTTTTATAGCTGTAAAGCAAACATAAGCCGCGGCTGAGCACAACGCTGCAGAACCTAACAGTACAGCCTTCCACTGTCTACTAACCACAAGAATGGCCAAAGCCGTCAAGGCCACTGCCGTGCCAGAGAGAATGTTTTTCCAGAGCTCAAAAGATTTGATCACTTTGCTGCAGCTTCTACAATGGATCACATGTCTGAAGTACCGGTTAGCCAAATTGGGAGCGTGCATAGTCCCGATTCCGCCTTTCGCAGGGTAAGAAGCCGAGAGACCTGCAATGAGTCCCGCAGGGGCGTGTTCCACTACAGGAGGGACCTTAGGTAGAGAGATCGTCCTATGCCCGAAATGGTAAGGCATCCCATGACCAACTTTGTCCATCCATTTCCTATATTCAGCGACCCATGTGTCTGATGACTTTAGGTTTAGATATAACTCCTTAGTTGGTACTTTCTCCTTCATCAGAACCTCGTTTTGAGACGATAGAAACCCCATGTCCTGTTCAAAGACCTTGCAGGCATTCTGATGCCAGAACCATAGAGGTAACACCTGAACCAAAGGCGACCTTTTCGTGACACCAAACCTAACGATAAGCATTGACTTCCCTTGCCCTGTAGGTCTACAAAGAAACAGCCCTGAAAAGTAGTTCTTCACACCGTCCTTTCCCTCAAACTCCCGATTGTTCTGCAGAACACATGGAGCATCGAACCGGAGTAAATTACTCCCTTTCCCGTCTTTTTCACGTCCCCAAGTCCCTGCGAAACCCCGGTTGGTTCGCTCTGTGACCTCAAAGACAAGAGGCTGAGCATCTTCTCTTTTAGCAGTGAAGTCCGTTCTGTCATGAGAGATAGGGACATGAGCCGGATCCATCAGATTCTCTAGAAGGATGGAGTGGTCATAAGGTAGCTCGTGAGTACCCGAAATGTCGTAGAAACCAGGTCTAGCGAAATTCTCAAACCAAGGAAGTTTTTCAGGGTTTGGAGGCGTTTTTGTCGACATCCAAACCCATACAACTCCCTGTGAATCCTTCGCCTCGTAAGTCTTCACACAAGCCACCTTTGGAATCTTGGCACTCGCAGGAAGCTGTTAAAAAACACAACCAGTTAAGTGAATAAGAAGAATCTTCGAAATGTTTTTTATTCAACTCTTAAGCAAAAGCAGTGAAGAAAAACCTGAGGAATCTTGACGCATTTGCCATCTCCTTCAAATTGCCAACCATGGTACAAACATTCCAATCTCCCATCAATCAATTGTCCTTCAGACAACTTAGCTAACCTAAAAAGAGACAAAACTCCCACAACATAAACAAATTTGACAGAAAGATAGATTCAGCAACAGAAATTCACCGGTCCGAATCCAAACCGAGGTTTACCTATACACTGATTATCTAAACCGAACCCGAATTTTGTGTCCGAACCAAATTAACCGGAATTTATGAATTTTGTGTCCAGTTAAATTAACCGAAATTTATTAAAAAAATAATATATTAATTAAATGTATAGAAAAATATATTAAAATATACTAAAAAATCTAACCGAATAACCACAATCATTTTCTTTTCTAATATTCAAGAATATGTAGAGATTAGATTTCTAAATAACAAAACGAGTGGTTCTAGTTTACTGGCTAATCACTCACCGATGAGGACACCGATCTTCGTAACAACGAAGGGTTCCGTCACCGTCTTTGTACAAAACAATCTGATGATCGAAGACGGTGAGACCGAGTGGTGCATCGTCGGGAACATCTCTGGTGAGATACAATGGATACCACTCCTCAGTCCAATCGTAATCCGCCACCTCCTCTTGTCTCTCCTCCTCCTCCTCAGACCTGAGGTTTAGCAGAACCTCTCCTCCTCCTCCTTCCGTCTGATCTGCCTCCACGATGGTTCCGGCGACGGCGGAACGACGGAGGAGACGGAGACGAGGTTTGGTGGGTGTCCATGTTGTTCTCTGGTTGAACTGGATTTGGTTTGTGGGTGTTACCTTATTAGTGAAGAGAATCGGAGAAGAAGTGGATGTGAGTTGAAGAAGAGAGCTTAGAAAAGGAACAGCCATGGCGGAGGAGGATTCTTTAGCATCATGTAATAGAGAAATCGATTCCAATGTTAAATAGATCATCATAAGGTTGATTGTTCAATCTTTGGACCTCGTTCCACCACATAGACACTTAGATCAAACGGTGACGTTTTGCGTTTTTTTTTTGTTTTTTTTTTCAGTTTTCGTTTTTAAATATCGCAAAAGGCGAAAATAAAAAATAAAAAATTGAAAAGTTTGAAAACGTTACACTTCCAAAGTGTAATAAACGTGGTGGGACTCGAAAAGAAGAAAAATAGTAGCGATTATCTATGTTTCCAGAAGGGCGTATGCCTAGAGAAACCTTTGATATTGTGAATAGAAATATAGAATGATTGAAGTTGAATCAGTTGATACTTCTCCTATGCTGTGGAAATTTTCAGTTGATTACGGATTATTTTATGTCAAATGCGGAATTTTATTTTTCTTTAAACTTTTAGGGTCAGGACACAAAGCCGTGAGAGTTTTTTTATCGGGTAGAGAAAGCGGTAATTTGGTAAAAATAATTAGAAGATGTAAAAAATAGCGGTAAGAGAAAACAGTATACAAGAAAATTGTGTACTGTTTTCAGTACTGCTAGTTATTACTATTTTGTGATTAGTAACTATTAAAATGGTGTGAGAAAGGAGCAACATTATCGATTAAGTTAGCCAGGTAGTTTTCATCTGTTATCGGATCATTGCATAGGTTACTGAAATCATGTGAGAGCATGGACCTTGATATAGTGAAGAGTGACTAGTCATAACACTAAAGTTCAATTGTATTTTCCCTCTTACACGAAATCGAGTCGGATACGCAAATATCAGGTAACTAACTATCTTGGGCAAGGCTACCTAACCAAAACTTGTTTTATTGTTTGTTTCTTGGAACTTAGTACATCATTGATTTCGTACTTGGTAAATGGATTTATTGATTAGTAGTAAAATACCATATAGAGTGAATTTGTGGTCCTAGAAGAATCTGTCATGTTTTCTATCAAGTTCATCTACTTATTTTAATCTTTAAAAAGACAATTATTTTTTATTACATCCCACAATTTCTTGTATTTTGCAGGTTTTTCCCAAGACATGAAAGCCAGATTCGTCTCGGTCGATAAAATGCTTAACAGAGATTAAGTTTATCCTGTAAGTTCCTTCAGAACATAAACAAGTCTAGTATTACTCTAACAGAAACTATGAAAAAATGAAGAGTTTCTCAAGCACATTACTAGATCATATTGTACATTTTTTTTCTATTCAACAGATTCTCTTTTTGTTGTTTGCAAAAGTGACATATACTCTAACAAGCAAAAAAAAAAGATTACTTAAATGACTTTGTACGAAAAAAGGTGTCATAATATTGGAGAAATTTAGTGTCTTTTTACCTGAAATTCTCTGGCATGCAGTGGCTGGTACGCTTGGGAATGCACTTTCCGACAAAACCATTGCATGATATGGTTGTATTCACTCTTTGAATTTCTGGCATTAACACCAAAAACCCAAATCTTGTTTTTGCAGATTTAAGATCGGCATGGATGATGATGACTCTCTTTCTGATGGATGCATAAGAGAAGTAAGAACTGTCATTAAATTCTCCTGACTCAACCATCACTCACTCTCTCTCTCTCTGACAGAAACACAAATGCAATTTACAGTTATCATTTATCACAACAACTACTTCTTCTTCTCTCTCTCTCTCTCTCTCTCTCTCTCTCTCAGCTTTATACTCACTTTCCTTCTTCAGAGAGACACATTCAAAGAATGGCGTTTCCATTTTTTTCCTGCAAACAGAAATCTACATTCCTCTCATCTCTTCTTGTTTTTCTTCCTCTACTTCTGCTTCTTTCTTCTTCCCTCGCTGACCTCTCTTTCAATTTCTACGCCGGTTCATGTCCCGGAGCAGAATTCATCGTCAGAAACACCGTTAGATCTGCTTCAACCTCTGATCCATCAGTCCTTGGGAAGCTCCTCCGTCTCATCTTCCACGACTGTTTCGTCCAGGTTTATTATATTACATTGCTTCTTTCTCTCTTGCAAAAACATGATTAGTTCACACAAATTCTCATTTTTTGTTGTCTCAGGGTTGCGATGCATCAGTGTTGATTCGAGGGAACGGTACAGAGAGAAGCGACCCTGGAAACGCGTCTCTTGGAGGATTCACTGTGATAGAAAGCGCCAAAAATGTCCTCGAAATCATTTGTCCAGGGATAGTATCCTGCGCTGATATCCTTGTTCTTGCTGCTAGAGACGCAGTCGAAGCTGTAAGAATTTCATCAATCTTTTGTATAAAAACTCTGTTTCTTGTTGTTGTGAACACTTTTGGTTTGGACAGCTCGGAGGACCGGTAGTTCCGGTTCCGACAGGGAGAAGAGACGGGACTGTCTCAGTAGCAGCAAATGTGAGACCAAACATCATCGATACCGATTTCACAGTTGATAAGATGATCAATATCTTTTCCTCAAAAGGCTTATCTGTTCAAGATCTTGTCGTCCTCTCAGGTATGTTTCTTGATATTATAAATCTGATTTTTCAAACAAAGATGATCGAATTTCGAATCTAAATTACGGTCTCAGGAGCACACACTATCGGAGCTGCGCATTGCAACACATTCAACAGTAGGTTTAAGAGAGATACGAGAGGCAACTTGGAGCTCGTAGACTCGTCTCTCGACAACTCCTACGCGCAAACACTTATGAACAAGTGTTCATCTTCGATTGATCCGACTACTACGGTCGTAAACAACGATCCAGAAACATCTTCGACGTTCGACAATCAGTACTATAGGAATCTGCTTGCGCACAAGGGTCTGTTCCAAACGGATTCAGCTCTCATGGAAGATGATCGGACGAGGAAGATTGTCGAGGTTTTAGCGAACGATGAGGAGAGTTTCTACGAGAGATGGAGTGAGTCGTTTGTGAAGATGAGTGTGATTGGTGTGAGAGTTGGTGAAGGAGGTGAGATCAGACGCTCTTGTTCTTTTGTTAATTAAACAGAGATTAGATGAATTCAAAGGGAGAGGCAAAAATTGGAATATATAGTTTTGTGTTGTGTTACTTACCACTGTTAATTTTAATACGATTTCTTTGATTTGTTTATGTTATTGTTTAGTTGAAATGTTAAATTTATTAATTAGAAAAAATAATATTTACAAAGGAAACAGAATTTCAAAAGTTCCAAAAAAGGAGATGGCTTTGCCAAACAAAACAAAGAACTCAAATTAGAGAAAGTGTAGAAAAGAAAATCCATGTTGACCAAAAATCATAAAAAATCATTTAAAAACTCATTAAAATTCAATTAGTTTAAAGCATATAATTGAATACATGATTTTAACTAGTATTTAGAAATCATGGAATGAATAACACCGACAAAGATTTTAAAATCAAAGATTCAATAATATTTTTTTAAAAATTTATAAATCAATTAAAATCCATAAACCATAAACCCATTTAAATTCAATCCAAAATATTGTTTCTTTTAATTTCATTACTACATAGGTTTTTGGAGTCGTTTTTTAGGGTTTCAGTTATATCTTACATATAATTTGGGCCGTGGGGATAATGGGCTTAAGAATATATAGGCCGAACATGGTCCATTGAGCAAGAAAAATATTCTGTGTTCATCGCCTTATCAGTAACTGCAAAAACTAAAAACCCTAGGCACTCTCTCTCCTTCCAGGTCTAACAGTTGCTCTTCAAGCGCTTCCTCGAGTTTCTTCCTCAAGAAGCCACTCGCTTTGTCTTTATCTCTCTCTCGATATCTATAGAGAGAGAATCTGCGATCTAAGACTTTGAAAATCATGGCGGAACTTGATATTGATGCCCGTGCGGTTAAGTTAGGGATCGATTGGTCTCAGGTTAATCTCGATTCAATCCAACTTCCTCCTGGAGACGATTTTGGGATTGAGAGGTGAGTTTTTTTATTTAGATCTCTGGTTTCTCTCATCTTCCGCTTGTTTTTTTGTGAAAGTTCGTTCGGAATGTGAGAAACCTCAATAGTTTTCTCTTAATTGGGCACTCTTTGATTTCAAATCTTTGACATTTCTTGTTTTTATATGAAGGGATGATTGGTTTCCTGGCTTTTTCACATGATATATATGAAATTCGGGCATTTCAGTGATATAGTCCGAATAATATGCTTTTGTTTAGCTCTAGCTTGATGGTGCAAAGCTAATTATGTGTATACATGTATTATTTCGGGAACGTATGAACAATGGAACTGATTCTGTATGGTCTTTTACTGTGGTGGTAGTGATGATGAAGCTGTTTACCACGATGACCAGCTAGAATTCGACACTGGATTTGGTAATATTATCGTCGTGGATCACCTCCCTGTTGTTGAAAAGGAGAAGTTTGAGAAACTAGAAGGTGTTGTCAAGAAAATTTACAACCAGTTAGGTGTAATCAAGGAAAAAGGTTTGTGGATGCCTGTTGATCCCGATACCAAGAAGACATTGGGCTACTGTTTTATTGAGTTTAATACCCCTCAGGTTATTTTTCTACTCTCACCTTATTTAGCTTACATGTATGTCGTTAATATTCCTTTTCGAGGTTTCCTGTTCTTCTCGTCTCTGTTTAGTTAGTTTGATCTACTTTACTCGAGCAATAATGTAAGGCACATATGGTCTCAACACTTTATTTCTCTTGATCTAGTTAGTCTTTTCTGTGTTAAGTTTGGGCTTTGATCCAGTTATGCTAAGAGTTTGTCTTATTATCTGGGTTCTTTGCAGGAAGCTCAAAACGCCAAGGAAAAGACTCATGGCTACAAGTTGGACAAGTCTCACATCTTTGCCGTAAACATGTTCGATGATTTTGACAGATTGATGAATGTGAAGGAGGAGTGGGAGCCTCCTCAAACCAAGCCGTATGTGCCTGGGGTATGTGTAGTTTTCATCACATTAGCGACCAGCAGTGTTTCTAATTAGCCTGTACCTTGAAAACTTGTCTTGTAAATAACCTCCATTGTGTCTGTGCAACCAGTTCTTTATTTTGTCTAATCTCTAGTTGATTCAGTGTATATGATAGATACTAACCAATCATTTTAATTGCACAACTCTTGTTGCATGTACATTTGTTTATTCAATGCAGCCTTGTGAGGTGCTATGTTCTTGTTACTTATATGGTGTATGTTTTCAGGAAAATTTGCAAAAGTGGCTTACTGATGAAAAAGCACGGGATCAGTTAGTCATTCGTTCTGGCCCTGATACTGAAGTTTTATGGAATGATGCTAGGCAGAAAAAGCCTGAACCTGTTCATAAGCGTCCTGTAAGTTACATCTTCCTGTATATTATCCCATGTTTGACACTTGACTGTTTAGAGCAATGCTACCATCATCTTACCATCATCTTAATTAATGATTTTTTTCTTCCTATGCAGTATTGGACAGAGAGTTATGTGCAGTGGTCTCCTCTAGGTACATACCTTGTGACACTTCACAAGCAGGGGGCAGCTGTTTGGGGTGGTGCTGATACCTTCACTCGTCTCATGCGTTATCAGCATAATATGGTTCGTTGTTTTTCCTCTTGATTGTCATGTAGTGCTTTTGTTTTTCCTTTGTTGGCCTGTTTGATTTTTTTTTTATGTTGATTCCAATTGCAGGTAAAACTTGTTGATTTCTCGCCAGGTGAGAAATACCTGGTAACTTACCATAGCCAAGAACCAAGCAACCCGCGGGATGCAAGTGTGAGTGCATCTTTGCTTCTGTTCTTTCCAACGTTTATTTGTATTTCATTTCTATGCTAAGGATTCTGATTTCTGTCCGACTTTCAGAAAGTAGAGATAAAGGTCTTTGATGTGAGAACCGGGAGGATGATGAGAGATTTCAAGGGTAGTGCTGATGAGTTTTCAATTGGAGGACCTGGTGGTGTTGCTGGTGCCTCTTGGCCTGTTTTCAGGTAAATTCTTGAACTGCATTTGAATTTCCGAAAGTATACAGTCACAATGTACATTTGCTGATGTCTTCTTGTAAACTTTTTCTGCAGATGGGCTGGTGGAAAAGATGATAAATACTTTGCCAAGCTCAGCAAAAACACTATCTCTGTCTATGAGACTGAGACTTTCAGCCTAATAGACAAGAAATCCATGAAGGTTGATAATGTTGTTGACATCTGTTGGTCTCCTACTGATTCCATCCTTTCACTGTTTGTTCCTGAACAAGGCGGTGGGAACCAGCCTGCAAAGGTATTTCTATTGTTTCATAAGCCAATCAGAAGCCCTAAATCCGCAATTCGCTTTCGTTTCTCGGCCAGTTGTTTTGTATTTACATGTTGATATCCCTATCTTCAGGTCGCTCTTGTCCAAATCCCTAGCAAGGTGGAGCTGAGGCAGAAGAATCTCTTCAGTGTGAGCGACTGCAAGATGTACTGGCAGAGTAGTGGTGAATATCTCGCTGTCAAGGTTGATCGATACACAAAAACAAAGAAGAGCACATACTCTGGATTTGAGCTTTTCCGCATCAAAGAAAGGGATATTCCCATCGAGGTTCTTGAGCTGGACAACAAGAACGACAAGATCATTGCTTTCGCGTGGGAGCCCAAGGGTCACAGGTTTGCTGTGATTCATGGTGACCAACCAAGACCAGATGTCAGCTTCTACTCAATGAAGACCGCACAAAACTCTGGAAGGGTTTCAAAGCTCGTTACTTTGAAGGCAAAACAAGCCAATGCACTCTTCTGGTCGCCCACAGGCAAGTACATAATTCTTGCGGGGTTGAAGGGTTTCAATGGCCAGCTTGAATTTTTCAACGCGGATGAGCTCGAGACAATGGCCACAGCTGAACACTTCATGGCCACGGATATCGAATGGGACCCAACTGGAAGGTACCACTCTCTCTTAAAACTAAATTACTCCATTGGTGGTTTCTCTTTGTTACTCCATTGGTTGCAGAAAGAGTGAAGGTGTTTACATTGGTTTTCTTTCTTTTTTTTTCTTTCTTTCAAAGGTACGTGGCAACCGCAGTGACATCTGTCCACGAGATGGAGAATGGTTTCAGCATCTGGTCTTTCAATGGGAATTTGCTTTACCGGATACTGAAGGATCATTTCTTCCAGGTATGTAACAAAAAAAAATTGGTCCCTAACTAGCATCATTCACTGTGCTCTCTAATAAATTATTGTGTAACTTTCGATGGTTACAGTTGGCATGGCGCCCAAGACCACCATCATTCTTGTCTGCAGAGAAGGAAGAAGAGATAGCAAAGAACCTGAAGAAGTACAGCAAGAAGTATGAGGCAGAGGATCAGGACGTGTCGTTGCTCTTGAGTGAACAAGACAGAGAGAAGAGGAAGGCGTTGAAGGAAGAATGGGAGAAATGGGTGGCGAAGTGGAAGTCGCTGCACGAAGAGGAGAGACTCGAGAGGCAAAACCTTCGTGATGGCGAAATCAGTGATGAGGAAGAAGATGAGTATGAAGCCAAAGAAGTTGAGTTTGAGGATGTTATTGATGTCACTGAGGAAATCGTCTTTTCTGACTATGCTCAAGAATAAATGTAAGTTTCTTCTCATTTGAATTGTCTTCTCTTTCTTGGTGTCATTCAGATCTCTTAGCCATGAAATGTTTCTTTTTTATTATTATTTTTTGTCTCGTGTTCCCTGAAATTTGAAGAGAATTTTCAATTTTGATTACTTGGATATTAAGTTTCTTTATCGAGTTTTCTTAATTATGCATTTCTATTGATTAATCATTTGAAACAAAGGTAATGTGAAAGAGGAAAACAAATTCAATTAACTCGATCCCATAAGAATGAGAGCTGTCAAAAAAAAAAAGAATGAGAGTTTGTAAAGTCAAACATGATTAAAGTAAAGGTAAAAATCACTCGATAGTATTAGTAAACAATTTTCAATTATATAAATGTTATTACATCATGTACCTTTATAGTTTAACTCGTTTTCCTATTTTTTATTGATTGAAAAATATAAATTTATCAGTTTTAACCTGGACAATAATTTTAAAATTTTTCAAATAACTTAACCCGACCATGATTAAAATCGAGAAACATTATAATTATCCGTAATCTTTCAAATAACCGTTACTACTATGTTTCTTTCATCGGGATATTGAAGAAGAAGGTCAGAAACTCGGGACGACGCCGAATCCGCCGTAAACTCCGACGTCTCCTCCATTGTTGCTTCTCGAATCTGTTCGCTTCGCAAAACGTCCTTTGATTCTCGGCCTCATCTCGGCGTATGCTTTACGTGATGCGTACCGGATCGTCTTCTCGAATTTCCGATTCTTCCTCTTCTCTCTGTACCTCAAAACCCTAGCCTCTCTCTCCGCCGGAGATAGCTGCACTGCTGGTGTCGCCGTCGTCGTGTTTGATATCTCCGTCGTAACTCTGCTTTCAGGCACCAACGCTACATCTAGTGATGTCGACGAAACCTAACATTTCAATTCACAACTCGGATCAGATCAATTTTTCCAGATCTAGAAGAAGATCAGAGAGGTCTAGATCTGACTAGTTTCATTTCCATGGCAGATCAAACAACAAATTGCAGAATGATGAAAAGAAAGAGAGAGAGAGAGAGAGAGAGTTCGTACAGTTTGGCTGATGCAGGTGAATCCGTGTGGGAAGGATTTAGAAGCGGAGATATCGAAATTGAAGTAATCTTCGTTGAGAAACAGCTTGTTCTGCACAGGAACGACCCCGTCGTTACCGGAGCTATTCGCCGACGCTTCCATCTTCGGATCCACCGCCGAGTAATCCAGATCGGAAAACAAATTAGGGATTTCCACTCCTCCTCCTCCTTCCTTGATAGTCGGATTCGGCAATAGCCAAGAGGCAGCCTCCGTGCTGACGTCAGCATCTTCGTCGAGGAAATTGACGGAGGAGGAGGTGGATTTCGCCGATCCTCCCGGAGCGTCGTAGAAAGGCGTGACGGGGACGCGCTCGTGGCGGCGGGAGAGTGGATTCGCGGAGTGGATGTCACGGTCGCATGCGACGCAGAGCGCGGCGGCGTCGGCTTTGCACGTGACGTGTGCCGGAGCTTGCTCGCAGACCTCGCAGAGCCAGACTCGCTCGTGGCGCGAAGCGAGTTTGTTCGCCGTGTGGATCTTTCCGTCGCATTCGCCGCAGAGAAACGCCGCGTCTGCGCGGCAGAACAGAATCGCGGCCGCCGATTTGCACGAATCGCACGGTCTCGACGACGACGTCATGATTCTCTCTCTCTTTTCTTCACTTTCTCTCTCTATATCTAGTGTTTTTTTCTTTTAATTTATTTATTTAAGAGAGAGGAATAATAATGGAGTCTCAGCTTCTTCTTCACTACTCTTCATGGTCTGAAAGTGGCGATTGTACCGGACGCGCCGGGACTGGAGTGGGTCCAGGGAGATCTGAGAATAGCTAATAGAGAAATGACACGTCAGCGAATCTTAGCCGAATAGTTGAAATTTGAGAGAAATTGCGGAAAAGTGGGGCCCAATTATGTAAAGGTGCATTCACTTATGTAGGGGTGGTAAAAAAAAACAATAACCCAAAAAACCATACCGAAATAAGTGATTTGGTTTGGTTATAGTTTAACCTAAAAGTTTATTTAGTTATCATTTTTTTTAAGTTTTCGGTTTAGGTTTGGTTTGGTTAAAAACCATAAAACCGAATGGTTTTATGGTTTTTGATTAAAATTAAAAATAATACTATAGTTATTTGATTTAATTTGGATTTATGATTTATTATATTTTTTTATTATGTTTATTTTTGTGGTTTAATATCAAAAGTTTAAAATCTAATACTAAAAATCAAAACATATACTAATGAAATTAAATGAACCATAATATATACTAATTTTTTTATATCATAATATTAATACTTTTAATAAAATTTAATATTAAGTTTCTATATTAATAATTATGATATCGTTTAATATTTTATATGTAATTTATGTTATTGTTTTTTAATACTTGAAAAATCTTACTTTTTGAGAGAAAACATGTTCATATAATACATTAATTTTATTTTTCTCTTTTGAAAAGCATCGATAAACCGAAAAAACCGAAACCAAACCGAATCGAATTACATATGGTTTTAATATGGTTTCACTTTTTGTAAAACCGATAAAACCGAAAACCGAAGAAAACCAAAATGTTCCAAACCGAACTATTAATAGTTTTTATATGGTTTAAGTTTTTATAAAACCGAAAAACTGTAAAACCGAACCGAAACCAATCCGAAAACCAAAATGTCCACTCCTAGTTTCATGTTCTCACGGACTTTCACAGAGGGAAAATGGAAGTTCGAATATACTTTTATTTAAAAGGGGTTTATAGCTAAACCGGATTATTTATGTTAGACGTTGTGTTTTTTTTGTTTTAGTTAAAATTAGACGTTGTGTTTATGATATTATTTTTGTTGGTTTCGGATGGTTTGTTTGGATTTTCAAATTGTTTTAATTGATTAAATTTGTTTTATTAAAAAATACGGGTATATAGCTAATTGTTTTTTTTTGTACAAAAAATTTCTTAACCTTTGATCTATAATATTTTCAAATCGAAAACTATAATAGGTGAATTAATCTCCAAGATAATTAAAAATTCAATTATTTTGTTAAGTGGCTAATTCTTTTTTTGATAACTAAGTAGCTAATTCTATTATTTCAAAGTATAGATAATCTTATTAATCTAAGGTCGTGTCGATTTCGGAAAGAACTAAGAATGTTATATAACAATTTTATCATTTATTAGGCAAAATATAAAAAATTTGGAACACCAAAGAGGCAAAGTGCTCGAGTTGTTTGAGCTCAAGCTCATGAAAACTAACGTGGCATGTCTAAAACATCTGATTATGTAAAAGAACAAGATAAACTCCTGTCTAAATGTTAATATTTCAATTAGTTACTAACGTGTTTTGAAACTTTGATATTAATCAAACATTTTCTTATAAACATAATCATTTGCGAATTTCCAAAACCCTTTTTTTTTTATGAACGAAAGTAAGTAAGAATATGTAACTAGTTGATTAATTAAGTGGTCCACTAAGATTTATTTGGGAACAAAAGCATGTGTCCAAAGGCCACACCGATCTTTAAAGCAAGGACTGTCGGTGTTGGCGATTTAAATTAGACAAACTATCCCAAACAAAAATGCCTGTTTTAGTTTTGATGAAACAGAACTAAGTCGGGGAGTTAACAAACTGTGTGTGTTAGCCCATAGGCCCAAAGTGAAAAGCCCACCAGTTCACGGGATTTTGAAAAATAAAGAACCGTTGTGAATATACCTTTACAATCTCTCTCACTATATAAACCGATATACACACATCTCTTCTCTCTTCTCTCTTCTTCAAATTAACAAAAGCATCTGAGAAATCTGAGATTAGCGAAGAAAGAAGAGCTAAAATTGTTGTCTCCGCCATGGAAGCCGTTCGAGAAGCTTGAGAAAGTAGGTGAAGGAATTTATGGGAAATTTTACAGAGCAAGAGAGAAAGGTCCGCCATGGATGATCGTCGTTTTGAAGAAGACGCGTTTCCGTGAGGACGAAGAAGGCTTTACTTCCTCACACCACTCTTCGCGAGATCTCTATCTCTCGAATTCAACGCTCGCGATCGCTCACATCGTTAGGTTTGATTTCTTTGCAATTTCTGATCGGGTTCTCTTTTATTGATTTTTTTGATTTCGATTGTTGTTAATTCTTCCTTCAATTTCCCCATTGATTGATTCTCTTAATTGATCTTAGGGCTCCGATTCTTCCTTCAATTCTCGCCTCTGTTTTTTTTGTTTATCAAACAATTCTGAAATGAAATCTTTGGATTCAGTTGTCTTCGTACTAGGGTTTAGTGATCTATGTCGACATTTATGAGCTTCTATGCTAGTATTTCTATAAATTGATTCAGTAATTTCTTGATCGAACCAGGACCGAACTGTTGTGTCGTTTTGAGTCTTTGTCTTTGTTTCAGTTTAGTAATAAGAGAC
>OVAY01001026.1:0-31526 GCA_900406395.1 Kernera saxatilis
ATAGTTAGAGTTAGCTTCAATTATAAGAACTAGTAACAATGACCAATACCTAAACTAATTTTAACTTACCTCCATAGGACTACAGAAACCTGGAATCGGCCATAATACACCATCCTTGACGGTCCCTCCAAAATGAGTCATCGTGTGCGAGATCTGTCCTAGCATGTGATCAAATGATAATCTCCCNAAAGAAAATTTCTTACAAAACTCAAGATCATCTACCGCTCTTAGAAAGAATGGCTCCACGGGCGTAGCGTCTTCTCCAGTCTTTGTCTGCCCTATAACAATGTTGGATAAGAAGTAGAGGACCGCCACCTTCAATCTTGCTCGAGAACGTTCCATTGGTTCCATTTCCTCTAGCTTTTCTTTCACGTCTTGAAGTCTAATTGTTTTACGCGTAAAATGCTTCTTCACAAAGTCCAAACTGCCCGCGTTCTTATAATCGAGTGGATAGTTGCGGCAGTCTAATCCCGATATCAAGGCGTGTTCCGTTAGACCATAGCGGATGGGAATGCCATTTACGACGAACCAAGCTTCCTTTTGTTTTTCGATGCATGCCGTTCGAAGAAGGAGCATCCACATGCCCATAAGCTTGTGGTTTTTGTCCCTTGGCATGTGGAAAATGTGTTTAAACTGCGGATGCTTCTCAAACCAGTTCCTCTCAAACCTAGTGAGTGGAGGATTCAAATTCTCTAGCGTTGTCAAAGCTTCGTGGATATAACACCTCGTCGATATCTTAATTTTCTTCTTATACTCCGTCGGCGAGAAGTACATTTTTAGAGGTTGTAGTGGTGTCGTTTCCTCCTCGGAATCCTGCAACAAACAAACAGTTACCAAGTTATACAGTTTTATCTAGTTCTACCAGTATTACAAAATCATACTAGTTTTACTAATTTATACCAGTATTACTTAAAACCCTGAAATTCAAATACGAACACAAACCCGAAGTTCACAAATTATACCTCCATAATTCGTGTTCCCAGAAATCTTGCACGTATAATATTCCAAATGACATCAAGAGCAAACAAAGAGCCAAACAAATTACGAAACTCTTCCTAACCAAAACAAATTAGTTCTCTTTTCCTAGTTCTACATAATTGTTCAATCGAATCCAATTACTTACCGTTGCGTCCATGGGGTCGCTCACGGTTTGGCTGCTGCTTCCCGAGTGGGTACTTCCCTCGTCCTTATCTCCTTCATCTTCACTCCGTCCGATTTCATCACCAATCCGAACCGGATCGCTCCCTCTCTCCTTCTTCTTCTTCTACTTCTTCATTCGTTCGGACTTCCTCAACAAGTGTGACCGGATCCGAACCCCTTTCTCCATCTTGAGTATCTTCTACCTCTTTATTTCGAACAATAATTCGCTTCTTCCTTCCCCACCTTATGTTAGGCATCTTCGTGCACACGGGTTATCGTTTGAACACAAAAATCAAGTAGAAAATCGAGTAGTTAGAGTCTAATTCGGAGTTCGAATTCGAGTAGTTATCCCTAGTTTCACGAAGAGAGAATGAAATAGGAGTTAGAAAATGGTTTTGATTTGAGTGGTTTTGATTTCAACTAATTAGGGTTCAGCTCGAATTTGTGTTTTTTCGGATTAGATCCGATAGGGATTGGGGTGGGTGGATAAAACTCAGGTATAATGTGTAATTTGTTCATTTTAGTTAGGGTAACAAGGTAATATAACTAGTTTTCGAATTAAAAATAATTCAAACCGAAAATCTTTTTATAACATGTCTTTCTCAGATTTTGGGTTGAGATTGAGGGGCTTTTGAGACGAAAACTCTATTTCATCAATCCATATCGTGTTTATTCTGCAATTTACAAAAACAACCGCGATTTTTCCAGTCGCACCGTTGATACCTTGCTTGGAATCGGAGACAACTCCTCAAATCCTAAGGAGTTATGTCCAATCGTGTTGGATATTCTTGTAACCCATCAAGCAAAATATTTAGTTTGAATAAAGAAGCAAACAAATATTTTACCAAAAGAAAAACAAAATATGTTTTTTACTTTCTTGCGGGTATAGTAACAATGGTGTAAAGAAGCTTCATATATATATATATATTGGGGGATTCTCGAAAATACCACAACAAGAAATCCATTTTCCGATTTGCCACTCATTAATGCATAAATGACTAAATTATCCTTCTTTGTTATTTCAAAACTCTACATCCAAAATCGCATATAGGGTTTTAAACCTTAATTTCCCACAAAAACTATATTTTATTGCAAAAAAGTAACTATATTTTTCTGCCAAAATCGCAAAATCGGTTTTTGGTTAAAAACCGCAAAATTGCGTTTTCCGTTAAAACCGTAAAACTATATTTTTCTGCAAAAACCAAAAAAATTACGTTTTTCACCAAAACCGCAAAATCACGTTTTTCTACCAAAACCGCAAAATCACGTTTTCCCGCAAAAACCATAAAATCATGTTTTCCCGCCAAAACCGCAAAATCACGTTTTCCCGTCAAACCCGCAAAATCACGTTTTCCCGCCAAAACCACAAAATCACGTTTTCCCGCCAAAACCGCAAAATCACGTTTTCCTGCCAAAACTGCAAAATCACATTTTTCCGCCAAAACCGCAAAATCACGTTTTTCTGCCAAAACCGCAAAATCACGTTTTCCGCCAAAACCGCAAAATCACGTTTTTCCGCCTAAACCGCGGAATTACGTTTTCCGGCCAAAACTGCAAAATCGTATTTTCGAGCCAAAACCGCAAAATTATTTTATAAAGTTTTACAAGTATATGTATAAAAGTTTATAAAATGTTTATAGTCTAAATTTATAAGTTTTTAGAAGGTTTTAAAAAGTTTTAAAAGGTTTTAAAAGGTTTTACAAAGATACTTATAAAAATTTATAAAATATTTTAAATTTAATTCTATAAGGTTTTATAAGGATACTTATATAAGTTTATAAAAATATTTATAATTTAAATCTTTTTATAAGGTTTTAAAAAGTTTTACAAATATACTTATAAAACTATAATAAAATATTGAACATTACGGAAATACTAAACCGTAAATCGTAAAATGTTTATAATCTAAATTTATAAGTTTTTAAAAGGTTTTAAAAGGTTTTACAAAGATATTTATAAAAATTTATAAAATGTTTATAATTTAATTCTATAAGGTTTTAAAAAGTTTTATAAGGATACTTATATAAGTTTATAAAAATGTTTAAAATAGTTTTTAATAGTTTTTAATCCTTGTATAAGGTTTTAAATAGTTTTACAAAGATACTTATAAAACTCTAAGAAAATACTGAACTCTACAGAAATACTAAACCATAAACCCTAAAGGAACCCTAGACACTAAACCCTAAGAGAACCCTAAACCCTAAGAGAACCCTAAAACCTAAAGGAATAATAAATCCAAAAGGAACTTTAACCCTAAGGGAATATTAAACCCTAAATCTTAAGAGAATACTAAACCCTAAGGAAATACTAAACTCTAAACCCTAAGGGGATATTAAATCTTAAACCTTAAGGCGATACAAAACTCTAAACCCTAAGGGAATACTAAACCCTAAACTCTAAGGGAGTACTAAACCCTAAACTCTAAGGGAATACTAAACCATAAAAAAATACTAAACCCTAAAGGGATACTAAATCCTAAAGAAATACTAAACCCTAAGGGAATACTAAACCATAAAGAAACTTAAACCCTAAGGGCCTAAGGGAATACTAAACCATAAAGAAATACTAAACCATAAAGAAATATTAAATCCTAAAAGGATACTAAATTCTAAACCCTAAGGAGATACTAAATCTTAAACCTTAAACCCTAAGCGAAAACAAAATCCGTAGGGAATACTAAATTCTAAGTATTTCGAGTGGACAAAAAAAAGAGACATAGTGTTTGTATCAAAATGAGACACATGTTACATATTAGTTATCTTTATTTGGTATAATATGTGCGTTGTGCAAACAAGGAGAGGGACAAAACCGATTTTTCAACAGAGAAACTGTTACATTGCAAAGAAAAGTTAAAATAAGTGCTATATTTCCAAACTTATCAAATTTATAAGTTTTTATAAGATTTTAAAAAGTTTTACAAGGTTTTATAAAGATATTTATAAAACTGTATTTTTCGCCAAAATAGCAAAAATAACGTTTTCTAAATTTAAAAGGGTTTACTAGGTTTTATAAAGATACTTATAAAAGCTTATAAAAATGTTTATAATCTAAATTTATAAGTTTTTATAAGATTTTAAAAGGTTTTACAATGATATTTATAAAATTTTAAACCTTAATTTATAAGTTTTTAAAACATTTTGAAAGGTTTTACAAGATTTTACAAATATATTTATAAAACTATATTTTCCCGCTAAACCGCAAAATCACATTTTTCGCCGAACCGCAAAATCACATTTTCTGCTAAAACCGCAAAATCGTATTTTCCCGCCAAAACCGTAAAATCATATTTTCTCGCCAAAATCTTTAATCGCGTTTTGTCGCCAAAACCACAAAATCGCGTTTTCTCGCCATAACCGTAAAATCGCGTTTTCCCGTCAAAACCGCAAAATCGCGTTTTTCCGCCAAAACCGTAAAATCATTTTTTTTCTGCCAAAACTTTAAAACCATTTTTTTCCGCCAAAACTGTAAAATTGTATTTTTCCACCAAATCCATAAAAATCGTATTTCGGTAGAATCACAAATTACGTTTTCCCGCCAAAATCGCAAAATCTCATTTTCCCACCAAAATCACAAAATCACATTTTTCCGCCAAAACCGTAAAACCGTATATTTTCGTCAAAATCGCAAAAATGTTTTTTCCAGTCAAAACTGTAAAATCGTATTTTCCCTCCAAAAATTGCAAAATTATGATTTTCTGTCAATTTTATTGAAAACCGAATTTTTTTTCAAAACCGCAAATTTGTGTTTTTTTCGCCATATCCGTAAAACTCGTATTTTCCCGCTAAATCTGTAAAACTTGTATTTTTCTGTCAAAATAGTAAAATTATTATTTTCCTCAAAAATTGCAAAATCATGTTTTCTCTCCAAAACTACAAAACCCATATTTGCTTAAGTTTAAAGAAGAGCATTTTTGAGAACTTTAACCATCTTTAATGGCATTTTTAAAAATATTTTTGTTCGATGGCATTTTTGAAAAGTAGTATTCTAAAAATGGCATTTCTAGCAATTTCTCATATATATTTTTCTCAAGTGTGACTTTTATATATCATTTAAAACAAGACATACAATGGAATGCCGAAGTCCTGTTTAGCTACAGCGAGCTATTCTATTACATATTTGTGATTTGCATTAAAGTAAGAGCCCATAATGAACTCAAACCACAAACAAAACAAGTTCAAAGAAACACTACAATTGTTGCCTTTAGTGTTTCATGCTGTTGCTGTGATGAGGAAGGCCATCTTAAAACATGCCATAATCTTGAAAATTTTCCAAAGAAGCTTGATATTGAAATTGTTATTCAAGGAAAAACGAGTTTTTCTTGTCTTTTGTTTATAGTAAACCATAATTTAGTCTTTTTTTATTTCCTTTTTCCTCATATCGTTCATATATTTTTTTATTCATCTGGTTCTTCTATCTTTATGCTAATTTTTCATATTTCCAACACTTTTTTTAATCAATACATAGTTCTAAAACTATTAAAATTTAATAATATAAAGGAAACCAATCTTGATTTTATTATTTTCACTAAGTTATGAGTCTCATTTTCAACAAAATATTGTATTGCAAATATTTGTTTGATTGTGTTTAGGTATTAAATTATTGTGTTAATGAATTCAAATGTTTGAAATATTATGTAAATTCTACCAAATTTTTTATGTTATATCCATTATAAATGAGTAGAAAACTTTGATAACTGATTTACCAATTATTATCTACATTAATTAATATTCGGTAAATGGACTCACATGTTAAGCACTCATTTCTAATAGGCAGTTATATGATAATATCATTATATATATACAAAAACTTCCGAAAAATATGCAAGTAAAAATACGTGCAAAAATTGAGATAAGAGATTATATGTAAAAGTTACAAAAAGAATTATTACAATAAAGAGACGCAATTCTCTAAAGAATTATTGAGATTTTTAGTGAAATATGCAATCTTTTTTGTAATAGACGGTTAGATATTACATTATATAAGCGCAAGTCAAAAGACGCAACTAACCATATCAAAACAAAGAGTTACGATAAAATAATCAAAAGAGTGCAACTCAAAATATGTGATTCAACTGTGATAAGATGATATATGTATGAAAATATGCAAAACGTAGAGTCACCATAAAAAAAAAGACATAACTATTCCGGAGTGAAGAGTTACGATAAAGAAACAAAGAGCTACAAAAAAAGATACAACCCTCTTAAGCAAAAATTAAAGAGACACGATCATCCTAAATATTTTTCAAATATTGGTAAAAACGTTTATAAGTAAATATATAAATAAATGAAGAATCATGATAAAAAAACACGATCTTCTGAAGCCTTTTTAGGATGGTAAAAAAATATTTAATCTAAAAAAAATATAGAACGAAGAGTTATAATAAGGAGATGCGGCGGTCCAAAAATATTTCTATGAAAGTGATTAAAACTTATGTATTTTTTAAAACTTCCATAAATTTACTGTCAAAATCAATAATTCTAAGAATATTATATCTTAAAAATGTAAATTTAGTAATTTTTTTGGAATACTTGAAAATTGTTGGTAATTAAAATTTGGATCCATTGAAAACAGTGCCGGCTTGCCATAAGGCAAGTGAAGCTAGAGCTTCAAACCACATAATTATTAATAATTTTGAGGGCCACATTGTGAGACGCTGATTGTAGCTTAGTCGTTAGAATATCATCAGTTTTTTTACCTTTTCTATTTTGAGTTCAAGTGTTATCTTTTTAATATTGGGGTTTGTTTTGGACTTTTGTGTTTTCCATCTTAAATTGTTTTTGTGGTAATTAAATTGTTTTTTTTCTTCGAATTATTAGTATTTTGTTGAATTTTTAGATCAAAACAACCTGTTTTTTCTTTATTTTTATAGTTTAACAGATCTTTTATTTATTTGAAAATTAAAAATTACTAACTAGATAATAGTTCAAGTTAGAGAAAAACTAAGATTTAGTAGCAGTTTTGTAGATGCGATAATATGTGTTTATATCAGTGATGTATTGTTATATTGTAACTGACACGAATTGAAGCATGTTTTGCATAATATTTATAGAAGAATCTTGGTTGACATAAATTTTATAATTCATAAACCATCGTAAAAGGAGGAAGAAGACCAATGAGGCGTCTCCGTCGTAGTCTAGGTTATGGTTGTTGCCTAGTTGTCGCCTCCAAATGCCAAGATTTTATATATTTTTTATAATACAAAATGTGCATCCATTTACCACTCCTGCATGTCTTTCCAAATATATTTATTTCTCTTTTTTTAATAAAAAAAAGTCTAACATTTTTCCTTTAAACATGTTAGGTCTTTCATGAAGTCAAAGTTTAACAACCACGATTTTACAGTATATTATAAAACATTGTCTAAACATACATTATTTTATAATTAAAAAAATTTCTAAAATCTTTTTTTTAAGAATTCTATTGAAAATGAGAAATTTAATCACTTTTCTAAAAAATAATTCAGAAAATCGTGTCACTTTATCACGACTATTTGTTATGTACTTTTTTACTTATAACCGTTTTAACAATCCTAGCGAATGTTTCAGAAAGTCACATAATTGTACTTTTTAACATATATATTTGTCATGTAGCTTTTTACCATGTGCGTTCATCTTCCACTCATGTATTTTCAACTAAATTTATTTTTATTTTTAAAAGAAACAATGTTTTTCATTTATACATATAATATTTTCAATCAGTGACGGTCCGATAAATTTAGTGGATAAAGCATTTTTGAAAATAATGGTCTATTTTTAATTGTAAAATATATTTATGTAAATTTATACAATTGTTTTTTTTTTTTTTCTAAAAGAGATAAATAAATGTTGGTTTAGATTATAACAAATTTAGATGAGTATTATTGATGTTTTTCTCTAAACTAAAAAGTTTATTTTTTTTTTTGTCAACAATTAAAACTTTAGATCATAGCTTAAAAAATGTGTTATAACATAATATATGAAAGCATTCTAATAATGCTATAGTTGATGCACCAACCATAGCAAACAAGAAAAACGCTATTGTATGGTGTCACCCTATTACAGCTGCGGCAGAAACAACATTCAGAAAAATGCTATTAATCACATATAATAGAGCTTATCGTGTGCTAAGAATATTCATTTTTCTTGTAAGCATGACAAAATCCGTCTCCTGTTGAGTAGTTGATGACTTTCATGGACAGAAGGCTCATAAATCGAACCACATCGCACATCCAGGATTATCATTTCATTATCACTCGCGTACATAAAATCTTGAGAAATTTTTTGACAAGCATTGCAAATGATCATCTTGCTAAGTGATCTTGGGCTTAGAGTCATCGGCATCTTGTAGAAGGAATCTATTTTTTTTTTGTAGAAAGAATCTATTTTTCTTTTTTTGGAGTGAAGTACATTTCTGATGAAGAATGAAATCATCACATTTCATGCAACTGTAGCTAGCAAATATGGGATATGTGCATGCTTTGCACCACATGCATTGATCATCATTAGCATCACTTTTTTTTTTTTTTGAGTTTTAGAATATGATTCTTGTGACTGAAATGCTTTATCACTCCATTCTTCAATCACCTCATATGACTTAACCTCTAATGTATCTTATGATATGCAACATATCAATTAGTACGTGATTTTTTGGGAAGGAATCCAAAAATAAATCAGTGTGAATTATGCTACATAGACTCAAAACGGAGAATTTATATATATAGGCCTTGATTGGTAGAGTATTTAGGAAAGCATTATACTTTTTTGTCATCTAATCAACTTTTGGTAATAAAACATCTATGAGAACATTTGGAATGTGCAAATGCTCTCCAAACCTTGCAAATGCTTTCCAAATGCACCTTCACTCTAAGCTTTCAGATGAAGGTTTTCGAAAGCATTAAACTCTAAAGTATTAAAAAAAAAATTTTATTTTGTCAGAACTATATTGTCTTTCTTTCTCATTATCTCGGTTGCTCGCTTCTTTTTTTGGCGATGAATTTAAGAAACACGGACGTCGATGTTCTCCGTCTTTTTCAAAGTAATTGATTGCTGGATTTAAAATTTATCAAAAATCCAATATTAAAATTTCAGTCGTTAGCGACACTAAAAAGACATAGCCAAACTAAATCAAAACAATGATAAAATATTATAGAATACAACACGGCCAGAAAACATCTTCATAAACAATCATAATGTTGAAAGAACAATAATTCATCAAACTCATAGATCAACAACATCAAAATGATATTAAATAAAGCAATGCAACGTACAAAGAACATGGAAGCACCATCAATAACGAAAACAAACAGAAAACAACAAATACTTGAAGATAAATTAAACACATCATTTTAATATTTAATTGGTTCAAATTTTGATTTACATATTAACTATACATTTGGTATTAATATATTGAATTATTAAAGGAAATTGAAAGGTCATTCTTCATATTCTAAATTATAAAACTGAAAAAATTTAGTATAGTTTTTGGTGATACTAATATACTCTACATTTTATTATAGTAAAACCTAAGCATTCAATCTTTCAGTTAGCATTACACAAAATAATAAACACTACTTTGAAACGAAGCCAAAATACCTTACTCTCATATAAAAAAATTAGTAAAATACTAAATCAAAATAATCATAAAATAAAACTAGCAAATAATAACATACACATAAACAGAAACCAAATCGAAATAACTATCAAATATTATAGAATACAACATGACCAGAAAACAACTTCATAAACAGTCATAATGTTGAGAGAACTATTTCATCAAACGCATAGATTGACAATATCAAAATGATATTAAATAAAGCACAAAAAAACAAGCATTGTGAATAACCAAAACATACAAAAGAATAACAAATGTTTAAATGTGGAGTTACACTGAAAGCATCTCCAAACTTAAGAGAAATATGAGATGGTTTGATGTCAACAATTCCTAAGTCTTTTGCAATGTTCTTAGACATCACCTTCACATTAGCTTCCGTGTCACCAAGAGAGTCAAAAAAATCCATACCTCCAATTGTGCAAAGAAAGACAAACTTCATCGGATCTTCTATCTTATGAAGTCTTCTTTGGTGTGGTGCTTTATAAAATGACTCGTCTTCTTCAGGCCATGCTAATGGATCAATTTTCATTGGTTGTATCTTAGTAACAGGCATGACTCATGCTTTAATCTCAGCTGCTATAACGTTGCAACTTCCCTTGGGATTTCTCTTAGTTGCTATGACGTTGAAACTTCCCTTGTATCTTAGAAAACCAGTTTGTCTCTTCACACCTTATGCAGTTTGAGCAACTTGTACCTCGAGCAATTTGACATGAGTAGATAGGTCAATGAACTTTCCATATAGCTCTTCATCTTTCCTATTGAGATGTTCACCTTTATTGTTAAGAAGATCATACATGCTGTCCAACTTAGAACCGAGGTCTTCGATGTTTTGGGCGTTTTGCTTCTGCCCTTTTATGAGTTGTTACAACAAAATGTCAACCTTGTCCTCATGAATAGCTATAACCACGTGATCTTGGGCTTGAATAGGGACTGGAAAACTCGGTTCACAAGTGTTGAATTGATGCTGCGGTTGAAAGCCTTTTATGTTTTCAATGTAGTTAGCATCTTTACGTTGCTCTTTGGACCCATCTTCGACAAAACCTTGATGAACCTTTGCGCTGATATTACCAACGTCTTTAGAAGCATAAGTGGGTTGTTGAGTGGCTGGAAGAGTTGGGCAATCATCATCTTAAACTCTAGAAACTGATCAGAACCTAAATCGATGTTGTTCGCCCTGTAAGTGTCATTGTAGCTCGATTTATTCTCTCTATCACTGGTTACGAAGCTGTCTACCAAGATCTTTGCTTCAGCTAATGAGTTTGTTATGAAGTTCTCATTGCTTGTTGTATTGACAAATAACTTATACTTGTCTACAATGTCTTGGTAGAAAATGTTCCACAAGTGTCTCTCAGAGAAACCATGATGACGGCAGTCTCGAATGTAGTATTTGAAACGAACCAATGCCTCTTGAAAGGACTCCACCACTCGTTGTTGAAAACCATAGATCTCACTTCTTAAATATTCATCCTTTGCTTCATGAAAAATTGTGTGAGAAAGACTCTTTTGTATTCAACCTTAGAGGTGATCGAATGTGATTGAAGTGATTTCTTCCATTTAAGCGCCTTGTCTGCCAACGAGAATGAAAAAAGCTTTCACTTGAGATAGTCCTCAAGGGCTCCCGTAGGTCTAAATTATTAGGTTTGCTGAATTGCTTGATAATTATTGCTACTAAAGACTCTATTATATACACAGAGAGAGATATACAAAAAAGTAAGAGAATCTACAGGACTAATGGAGACGAGATTAAAGGAATCCCAACGTATACATTCCATATTTCCAATACATCTCCTCAAGATGGACCGCCGGAGGAGAGTCCAATCTTGAAACGTAGAGTACCAAACTGTGAACATGATAGATGCTTTGTGAGAGCATTAGCTAGCTGATCGGTGGTGTTTATATACGAGACTCGGACTTGACCACTTTGCACGTGTTGACGAACGAAATGATAATCTAGAGCGACGTGCATCATGCGGGAGTGGAAGAAGGTATTAGCGGCAAGGTAGTTGGCACCAAGGTTATCACAATAAAATGTTGGGGTCATTGTTGATTTGATGCCAAGCTCAGAGAGTAATGATGTAATCTTTTAATCTCGTCTCCATTAAAAAAATAGGCATCTGTGGAAGTGTAGTCATCTTTTTTGCTTGTCCAATCTGCATCGGTACATGCATGTAATATTGGAGTATTCTTTGTAGGGTAGAAAACACCTTGAGATATTATGCCCGAGAGATAGCGGAGTATGCGTTTAACTACTGCCCAATGCTCGGTAGTTGGGCGGTGCATATATTGTGACATTCTATTGACTATGAAAGAGATGTCAGGCTGTGTTAGAGCTAGTAATTGTAAACCACCCACGATGGCTCTATACTCCGTTGGATTGTCCAATGCGGTGTCGGAGAAGAGTGTGAGCTTTGTATTCGGACACATGGGTGTGTTGATTGGTTTTGCCTCTGTCATCTTCTGATGTAATAAATCTGTAATATAACGAGATTGTGTGAGATGTAAGCCATGAGTGGTACGAAGTACCTCAATACCCAAAAAATAAGAGAGATACCCCAAATCTTTAGTGAGAAATCTTTGAGATAAGGAGTCGATAAACTGGTTTATATGAGGAGTGTTGTTGCCGGTAATGATGATATTATCAACGTAGACGAGCATGTAGAGGAGGACACCATTTTTGTTTAGTTAAAAAAGATGCATCATCAAGGGAGTTAGTGAACCCGGATTGAAGTAAGAATATGCGTAGCTCATTGTACCACACATGAGGAGGTTGTTTGAGTCCATAAATGGCTTTACGGAGCTTACAAATAGCCATAGGAATGTCTTTGTTCACGAACCTCAGTGGTTTTGTCATGAAAACCTTTTCTTGAAGATGACCTTGGAGAAACGCAGTGGTGAAATCCAATTGCCGAAGTAGCCAGTTTCTTGTGACCACCATACTAAGCACGCTACGGATGGTGGCTGGTTTGACAACATGGCTGAATGTTTCTTGATAATTGATGCCTAGTTGTTGAGTATAGCATTTAGCAACAAGGTGCACCTTGTACCGAGCTATGGAACCATCGGGATTTCGTTTGATCGTGAAGATCCACCTGGAACCAACAACATTTAAAGCGTTAGCATTATCAACAAGATCCCATGTATGATTAGTAACCTGAGAATTGATTTCTTCGGCCATAGTGTTGTGCTAATGTGGACTCTTCAACGGTTCATCCATAGAAGTTGGGAGTTTGTTGGACGGTGGTATGGAGATTGAACTTGACAACAGGCTTGCAATGCCGTTGACTAACACGTTGCGGAATACTAGATATTGATGGGACTTTTGAAGAAGATAGTTGTGGAGCTGGTGCGTCTGGTTGCGCTTCATAGGTAGGTGAAAGAACCGTTGGTTGAAACAGAGCTGCCGGAGCAGCTGGATGTGAGTGTTGTTGTACAATATTGTCTTCATCGGATGCATTCAGATCTTGAAAGGTAGATGTAGACAGCTCAGAAGTTGGTAATGGCGGTGAGTTGGCGATGAGAGGCGGTGGAATAGGTTGGGGTGGTATCATGTTTGGTATCACCGTGACTAGCGGATATGTTGGTGGAGGAGTTTCGATTTCTTCAATCTGTTTTGGAAGAGCTGCAAAAGAAAATATTGATTCGTGGAAAACAACATGACGAGAGGTATAAATTCGAAAACTTGTTTAATCAAGACAAAAATATGCACTTTGTGTTATAGAGTATCCAAGAAAGACACATGGGGTGGAATGAGCATCTAACTTGTTTGAAGAATATGGTTTTAACCAAGAAAAATAAAGACATCCAAAAACATGAAGCTTATGAAAATTCGGTGAATGATTATGCAACTTTGGAAAAAGAGTTTGAAAATCGAGAATTGGGGTCGGCATTCTATTAATAAGATATACCAATGTTGCAAACGCATAAGTCCAATAGGACTTGGCATAGATGCATGTGACATGAGAGCTAGACCAGTTTCAACAATATGTCGATGTCTTCTCTCAGCAATGCCATTATGCTTGGGCGTATGAGGGTAAGTAGTCATATGAGATACGATGACTAGTTTAAAAAATCGTAAAGCTAATATATTCACCCTCATTATCACTGTAAAGAGTGCTGAGTTTTTGTTGAAAATGATTTTTGACTAAAGTTTTAAATGGAGTAAAGGTAACAACAACTCCATTAGTCTTACACAATTGAAAAACCAAAATCAAATTTTTATCAGGAGAAAGAACACAAAGGACATCTACAACGCATAATTATTGCCTAGTGTAAGAAGAGATAGAAAAAGAACCCGTGTGCGACATCTACAACGCATAATTATTGTCTAGGAGAACATCATCCCCGCCACTGTATGGGTTGTAAATGGCGAGATTGTTTAGGTCTGGCGTCATATGATCAGAGGCGCTGGAATCTACAAGCCATGTGGAGGAATCCGACATCGTGGCTGAATTTTCACGAGGATATCAAGCTTGTTGACGTTGTTGTGGCACCCACGGTTGTTGATACGAATTGGAGAGGACCAAGGCAAAGCAGGTGTTGAACCAAGACGGAGTACGTATTGGGAGAGGACCAAGGCGAAGTAGGTGTTGAAACTCAGGACACAAGTTGGCATTGTTGCCTTGTGTGCCACAAGCCTGACAATGACAAAGATATGGCTTGAAAGAGCGATTTGAATTCTGGTTTTGATAGCTATTGCGATTCTGATTCTGGTTTGAATTTTGATGTTGATATCGAGGTTGTTGGCGTTGACGAGTGTCGGCAGCGTCAGCAACAATCGGAGCAGATATGTTGGATTCGTTGCACATGATCACCGCTTCACGATTCAACAGTCGCTCATGAAGTTCCGTGTACGAGATCAGGTTATCACGACCATTGATTGCATCACGGTTTGTACTCCACCCGAAAACAAGCCATAATTTGTTCGGTGAGATCCTCCTAATCTATAGGCTTTCCCATAAGAGCTAGATCACCAGCCTTAGCTTTGATTAGCCGTAAGTACTCGCTAGTCGATTTTGTGCCTTTCGCACAAGTTTTGATTTGAAACTTCGGTCCAACCCGCGGTCAGTTGACGAATGTGACCGCGGGTTGGATTACCGAAGGTTTGTGCAAGGAGGTCCCAAACCTCTTTAGTTGTTGTAGCACTTGACACCACATATTGATTTGGGAGAGAAATGGTTCCAATGATGGCACTGTAGAGGACTCAATCTTGATGCCTCCATGGAGCGTACGCCAGAATTGTAGTGGAGACACCATTAACAAACTTCGTTGGGGATGGAACACCATTTGAATCATCAATGAATTGTTGTAGTTCATATCCTTCAAGCAACACAAGAACTTGACGGCTCCACATCAGGTAATAGAGATCAGTGAGTTTTGTAACGCTTTACATGTTTAGTGCTTTGAGGATCTTGGGAATTGAACACAGCTGTGTGTGCTGCAGTAGGTTCAATGCCCATGATTAATGGAGACAAGGAAAGAAAAATTCAGATCCAATGAGAGAGAAAGAGACCAACGAAAAGGGTAGATATCTAGCGAAAAACAAAGAAACATGGGATGAGCAGAGGAAGATGGAGAAAGAGAAGAAGAGAGCGGCGGTGAAAAAAAAGAAGAAGATAGGTTTACAACCTATTAGGCTCTCATACACATTAGATTTGCTGAATTGCTTGATTATTATTGATACTAAGGATTTTGTTATATACACAGAGAGAGCTATACAAAGAAGGTAAGAGAATATACAAGAGTAATGGAGACGAGATTAAAAGAATCCCAACATATACATTCCATATTTCCAATATAAAGGTGCTCCATAACTCTTCAAAATCATCAACATGGTCCAAAGGATTCTCTTAGTGAAGACCATGAAACTGATTTTGTTTCACTAAAGCTAAGAATCGTATGTTGATCTCAAACTCTTTCCTTGTGGAAGTGGAGGGCATATTGGGTTTCGATTAATGAAGAGGGCTGATGTGAAATTGAAATTGCCAATGGTCGTCATCTATCTCTTGCTCAAGAAAACTTGAAACACACAAAGATAGAGCAAAGAAAACGAACAAAAGGGTAGAAAGAAATATATAACAAAATTAATAAAAACGAAAATTAAATGCCTTAGAGTAAACTCTAGTTTTAAACTCAAAGATAATTGATTAGTCTCCGACAATAGCGCCAAAAACTTGATGTGCTCTTCTTTTAAACCCTGAAATAAGTCTGCAAGTGCGTGACTTCTGACTGCGGGATTAGGTGTGTTTGCTTCAGGGACAGGTCTTGTAACCGCGGCGAGGTCTTTTCATGTCTTTGGCTTAATTATGCACTTGCTTCATTCGCGAGCCAGCACGACCAGTCTTCACTCTTTTGGGCATAACTTCTGATTGACTTGATAGATTACTTTCAAACCACTTGGAAAAGAAAAAAAAAAAATTTCACTTATTAGAAGAAGTATTAAATCTTTCTTTTTGTAAGAAAGGTCAACACTTTTTACACTTCGATTCATATTTTTTTTTGACTTTGTTTTCTTTTTAAACCTTAAAACAATAAATTACAAAAGACAAATAAAATTACAGAAAACAATAACACTGATTTGCCATTAGAGATTAGAAAAAAAGTTTTTCCTCAGAGTGATGTTTTCATGAAATAAAGAAGAGAGAAATAGGGATTTTAAAAGGAAATCTCTCTCGGGCCCGAAAACTAAGACAATCTTTCGCCTTCAACCATTTCCGAGCTACATGGGTTTCTGGCGCCGGACCTCCCCCGCTGAATTCCCCTTTTTCATTCCCCCTACGCCTCTGTACCCTATTCCTAGCCTAGCCTCTTACCCTGAAATGTGAGAATGAGTCATATTCTTGAAATCTGAAACCTCACCTCTCCTCTCGTTTCTGATGTGCTCATGTTTTCCTTAAGACCACTGTTGCAAGTGCACAACAGAGAAGTAGTACAAAGGGATATCGAACCCAAGAAATTATGAAACGAATCTCTAGGAGAATATGAGACTAGTAAAGAGCTAAACCAATAACTAAAGAGGTTGAGACGAATCTAAGAAAGTAAAGTAAAAGCAGAAAACGTTTTACGTAAACTATTAAAGAAAACGCTAGGCATTCAGGTTCATCACAGAGAATCATAAACTATTAGTCTTTAGGTCTATCAAAGGGATGTGGTTAAACCACGTTCTTAACTCAAATTCACTTAACTATGAAGCCTTTCCACTCTCGTGGCTCCAGCCCCTAAACTCTCGCATGTCATTAGATAGATCGATACGCTTTAACATGAACATGATTCGATATGTTTACTAGAGTTTTGAATAGAATAGATCAGGCCACTTACTAGACTTTTGGAATGTAAACTCAGAATTTCGTTGGTCATAACCCCCTAGCTCATATAGAATAGATCAGGCCACATACTAGACTTTTGGAATGTAAACGAACCTAAGAAACAATAGCTAGGTGATCGATCAAGTTAGCTAACAACAATATAAACAAGACTAGACGAAGAACAATTGTGATATTCCTATGTATTTGATCTTAGATATAACAATCTACGAACTCTGTTTGAATTCCCCTAAGCCTAACTAATAAACTACTCTAAACTAAACATAAACGTAAGCAAAATATAAGGAAAACGGATTGTATTCAATAAGAAAAATAGATGACAAAAAGTTTAAGAATTCTTCTCTAGAACAAGTGAAGAGTTGAGATCATCTCTCTTGGGAGCCTTGAATCTCTTTATCAAAACGTGAATACAACTTTTCTAGACTCTAAGGAGGCGGTCTTTTGCCCAAAAAGCTAAAAATGAATATATATAGTGCTAGGTATTGATAAAGTCGGTTTAGAGGTGCTTGGATGAGATGAGCTTACATCTTCAAGGGAATATTTTGGTGGACAGGTCACATATTAAAGCCTCTGTGACCGGTCCTCTTGAACGGTCTTCTAGCTAGGTCTTCATGAGCTGGGCGTGACCGGTCTTCATGCCCGGTCATCGACAAGACTGAAACAGAAGAAGAAAAAGAGGAGACCGGTCAACTGGAGAAGGATTTATGACCGGTCCTCTTGACCAGTCCTTCATGGAAGGATCCTGGGTCCTCGAGGTCTTCGGGACCTCTCGGCATAAAAACTTGAATAACTTCTGAACCACAATTCTAAATGGGTTGAGGTCAAGTGAATTAGAAAGCTAACTCACAGGGCTAGATCGTCACTAAATTTAATTAAGATTGGAATTCGAGAAGGCTTCGCACGTATGGCATAATCATGACACTTTTGCATTGCTCTTCATCGGAGTTTTTTCCATTTTTGCATTTTTTTCATCCAATGAATCTATAAAGACTCAAAACACTATATATATACTATAAACCTACTTTTTGAGGTTAAAAACTATTAAAAATAAAAATAAAGTATTAAAACCATTGTTAAAAGCGGTAAAAATCATAGTATATCAGTTTCACTAGTCCCCATCATAGTAATGAACTCTAGAATTGACTTCTGCCCAGTCCCTTCACTATCTTGTCCAAGTGTTTAATTGTCTTCGACGCCTGGACCTTTTCAAACTTTCTTACGGCCTTTTATCTCGTCGTCGTCTGTCGTTTGGAACTTTTCCCTGACTTTCGTCCCTTTGGATGAAGCTCTCCCCAGCGATGGCGTTATCTCCCAAGCCACCAGAGCCTCCCGATCAGCCAGATCCTCTAGACCGTCTAGCGTGTTCTCTCTAGTCGAATCTCAGTTTCGTCCACCTCGTCCTCTCTCCCTTGCCGGCCGCTCATTTTCACAGTCGTTCGCCTCTCGGGTTTCAACGTTTTCCTTCTTGTCTCATTTGGCGATGATGGGCTAGATATGTTATGTTCTTTTATTAGGCATGGGTCCCAGTGAACTCTCCTTGGGCTTCAACAAATTCCTTGTCGTTTCCTTTGTGAAGTGTTTTTCTTGTCCGAGCTTCATCTCCGTGGCTATGTGTGACCTTTCTCCGACCAAGATCTGCCATCGACGGATGCATCATTCTGTCTGAGTTTTCATCTTTTGACTCAACCTTCATCCCATTGGGTAAGATTCTTTGGTTCACCCGCTTCCTTGGAACCACCTTGGAGCCACCTAGTAGTTTTCACAAGCTTGAAGATGAGTCTCCTTACCTCTCCGACTTCGTTTCAGCACCGACATCATCAAACAATCCGATACACTATTTCTAAAGCTACGACAGCCCCTATGTTTTTCGGGAGGATCGTTAGGTCTCTGCTCAGCTTCAGTTCTGCTCTTCTCTCTACTATATTTCACTTATGGTTGCTTCTCGTAGTCCGGTACGACGTCCTAAGACATCCTCTTGCTACTAGTTGGGTGGAGGTTATAATGGTTTTGTTTTCCCCTCTTGCTTATGATGCATTTATGAAGTATTTGTATTTGTCTTTGCTTTTGTTGGTGAAGGTTTTTGTCTTTAGTCTCGTTGGTGTACCTTTTTGTGAAAAAACTTGCCAAACCTCCTCTTACCAGGCTAGGAGAGATCATTTTCCACCTTCTCTTCTTTGGAAGAGAGACAATTTCCGCCAATCTTCCTCTCCATGAGAGGTGCCCTTCCTCCAAATTCATTCCCGAAGAAGATGACCCAAGCCGTTTTGCATTCTTAAAGGTCTCTACGGGACCGGTAGATCCGACGGATCTCATCCTGATGAGATTTGAGGTTTTATATGTTTCAAAATCACATGATAAGGTGATTATTTCCAAGTTGCTAGAACTCTTCAGAGTGAGTGGTTTCTATTTAAGGAATTGGCTCATACTTCATGTTTATGTTAGCATTTCTTATGTGTTTTCAATCTTGGTGTGGATTGGCTACCTATCCTTTTCTCTATTGTACGTATCTATTCTAGACTTTGTTTTCACACATCGGAAGTGTCTGCTGCATTGCTTGTTTGTAACCGCTTAATTGTGAAATGAGAATCTGGTTGAACCAAAAAAAAAAGAAGAGAGAAATAAAACGCCTACATAAAAATAATTAATTTCTATTTGAGATTTTGATATGCATAAAAATAATTTGAATTTCAAAAATACGAAAAATACATAACTGGCATATAAATCATTATAAGTTTACCATAAATTTTATTTTTACTAATGTTTGACATATGTTAATCATATGGTAGGTTCTATAAGATTTATCTTTTTAATATTTTTTACTTTGACGATTAATGCAGAAAAAAACGAAAACAAATATATAATTGTTAATTTGTAAGAACATTTATATTCTTATGTGATTTATATATTTTTTTAGTTTAATTATAAAGATCAAATTTACATTAATATTGTGGATTCTAATATGAAAGACGATAGCGTGAAGGATCAATTTCGATTAACGACATTAAAATTCATGTATATTGGTAATCTCATCTTTTACCTTATTGAATTATATCAATCTTTCTATAATGGTTATTATATATATGTTATGTATGGTAATTAATTAATGATTGATCGAAAAGACACAACATATATATACATGTGTGACGTGGCAGTTACTTTTATGAAGAGTTGTGGGTTGTAATTGTGATGAACCATCCCAATTGTTAAGGAATATAAAGTCGTACGTTTTCCATAAGGGGATAACCATTCCCCCGTTGAGACCTATTTTGAGCAAGCCGGATAATCGTTCCCGCCCAATATTCACCTTCTATCAGGCCAAGAAATCGTTCCCGCCTCTTATCATCCGTGCATTCTCAAGACAAGGCTAACTGCTCTCACATAGCTCGACCATATCGTGTTTTTCTCGATCATTTCCTTGCCCGGATAGTTTCTCAAGCCAATTGCTCGTTAACTAACTCACTCGATCATATACATATTTCTTCCCAAACCTTCACCTATTTTCCAATCTGGGTAAGATTCACAGAACGCGGTCATTACAAATCTCCTCTACTCGGAATGAATTTGTCCTTGAATTTGGCAGTAAATTGAACATTGTTTTGTCTCATTGCACAATTATAACGTTTGTTTGCGTATGTCTTTGTTTCATCCGACGTGTGAATTTGAAACACTACGACCCAGTTTTCTTACCCGCGATCGATCTAATCCCATAGTCTGATCACACCATGATCAATCCTCTCACAATTTTGTCATTTTAAAACTAATTACGTCAACGAGGTTCAAACCTTACTTAGCAATCTAACAACTTAATTAATTCAGTTTCAAGCCTAAGAATATTTAGCCTTACACATTATTACACAGCGGAAAAAATATAAACAAAAATCAGCTAAACAAGTACCTTAGCCATTGTGCCAGTTTGGTATTAATCTTTGATTTGCACCTTGGTCTATCCAGTCGATCCGCTTTAATCATCTTCCTGATCAGCCCATTGGCCTGAATTACCAGATCTATTACCCAGCACCACCCCTCGTTACCTAGTCACCCTACCAACCCTCCTCAAATGACTAAGTAACGAAGAAAGATGGCTCGGATCCACGATCCTTCGCACAATCACTCCATCCAGTGAATTGTGCCTAGTTTCAGTCACTAAATCACGCTTTTTACTGAACCGCATCTAGCTATCGGTCGTAGACTCACCCTTAGTTATACGGCTTTAGTAAATAGTCATGTATCATCCATCGATGAACCGCATCAGACAACCCGACCAATTTACCCCTTTGGTATACCATGAATCAGAAAATTCACACTTCGAGTAATCGTTAATCAACTCATTGGATAATTTTATAAAATTGCCATTGCTTTTACCCGTAGATTTACTTCATGAATCGCATTCAGCGATTAGTTTTCCCGATATAGGATCCACACATTCGAACCCGTAGTCGCGAACTCAGCTCTCTATTGATACGCATCACCCATACAAATATACAGAGCCGCATCACTCACGGCTCAGATAGAATACATAGACTCGATCAATTACCCACATACTCAATCCTCTAACTCGATCTGCATCACTTTGTCAGTATCCAGAATTAATCGACCATCAAGAGTCGACCGATTGCCCAGACTCGCTCGACGATCGCCCACAAATTCTCGCTTTTGCCCCCAATCAACCGGAAACCCACATATAATATTTGTCGATTTATTTCTAACTCTTTTTTAGTATTTTCCACGTTCTCTATTCGAGTGTAGTTCCTTGCTTTGAGCTTTTAAAGAGCCCTTATAGATAATGTTTCTGCAACTATTTTCAGATTGGGAGATGAACATTAATCCATGAGACTTTGCTCTTCAAGAAGGTTCACGAATTTTCTTCCCTTGTATGATTTTGAAACATTCCGACCCAGTTTCCTTACCCGCGGTCAATCAAATCCCATAGTCTGCTCACACCATGACCACGTCTCTCAGAATTTTGTCATTTTAAAACTAATTACGTTAACAAAGTTGAGACATTTCTTAGCAATTTAACAACTTAATTAATTCAGTTTCAAGCCTAAGAATATTTAGCCTTAAACATTATTATGCAGCGGAAAAAATATAAACAAAAATCAGCTAAACAAGTACCTTAGCCATTGTGCCAGTTCGGTTTTGATCTTTGGTCCTTACCTTGGTCTATCCAGTCGATCTACTTGAATAATCTTCCCGATCAGCCCATTGGTCTCACTTACCGGATCAATTACCCAGCATCACCCCTTGGTACCTAGTTACACTGCCAACCCTTCTCACATGATTAAGTAACAAAGAAAGATGGCTCGGATCTACAATCCTTCGCACAATCACCCCATCCAGTGAACCGTGCCTAATCTCAGTCACTAAATCATGTTTTTTAGTGAACCGCATCAAGCTATCGGTCGCAGACTCACCTTTAATGATCCAACTTGAGTAAATAGTCATGTATCATCCGTCGATGAACCGCATCAGACAACCCAGCCAATTTACCCCTTTGGCATACCATGAATCCGAAAATTCACACCTCGGGTATCCGTAAATCCACTCATCGGATAATTCTATCAAATTACCATTGCTTTTACCCATAGATTTACTTCATGAATCGCATCCAACGATCAATTTCTCCGATATAGGATCCCAATTAATCTTATCCTAATCCCAATTAATCTTATCCTAATCCCAATTAATCATGTTAGAATCTGATAACCCTAGTATCAATTTGAACAATATGACGGAATTCTGATATCTTGTCCAAAAAAACCCGCTTGGTCCAATAACCGCTATGACTCGAAAATCACGGAGTTCCATCTAAAGAACACCTTTAGCTCGGCCATTCACCCAGAATGACCTAACTCCTCAACCTTAACTTAGTTTCGAACTAAGTGGTTTGAACACTCGGATTGCCTTAGCCAAATTTTCACTTACCTCGACCATATTGTCTTTCCCTCGTTCAATTCCTTGCCCAAGTATGATCTTTCTCGAGCCAACTACTCGGTAACTACCTCACTCGGTCATGTTCTTATTTTTTTCCAAGCCTTCACCCATTTTCCAACCTGAGTAAAATTCTCGGAACGTGGGCGTTATAACCTTTCCTTACTCAAAATGAATTTGTCCTCAAATCTGGTGGTTAATAGAACCTTGTTCTATCTTGTTTATCTTTTTTCTAGAACTCTGTTCCATCGTTGGATTTCACTCGGCTAATGCCTTTAACCAAGTTACATTAATCGCAATCTCACCCGGAACTTCCTTTTGCCCGGCTGCCACATCCCTTACTACGACATTCTCGGATGTCTCACAAGATAATTAATCTTTTGGCTTTTGGTGTTTCGATTATATTCAATAATTGTAACCGATGTTTTTTTCTTCAATACCTATCCCTTCTAGCCTCACCACCTGATCTTTGTGTCTATTCCAGTTTTACACTGAGAGTAATGGCAGCTAGAGAAGAGAAATGTTTCGAAATCCAGGCGGCTTTGAATGGAGAAGACGAGCATGTTTTGATGGAGAGGTTTCTACTTAAATACTTTTTGCAAGAATGGAAGCTTGTTTAATCTCTTCTCGATGATATTGTTGCAAATGGCCACGTCGTTGATCCTTCTTTTGTTCAAAAGATCCGCTCCATCGTACGCTACTTACTCTTTTTAACTTCATTTTCTTGTGTGATTCTGTTTCCTGACATTGTTTTCTCGTTATTGTATTGTAGAGGATAAATACCATGAGCAAGGTCAACTAGTGGAACCCTACTTAGAGAGCATAGTTTCACCACTAATGTTAATCATTCGCTCTAAAATAGTTGAATTGGATGCAAGATCCAATGAAATTCTCGAAATAATAAAACTCATAAGCATGATTATCTATAGTGTAGTTATTGTCTGTGGGTACAAAGTTGTTATCAAGTTCTTTCCGCATCAAGTATCCGATCTGGAACTCACTGTGGCGCTTCTAGAGAAGTGCCATAGCATGATTTTTGTTTCTTCCTTGAGGTAAGAAAGCACTGGAGAAATGGAGGCCAAATGTGTTACTCATTTGTGGCTTTCTATCCTTGTGTTGGTCCTATTTGATATTTTTTCTGTTGACACGAGCATTGCAAATGACAAGAGCTTCGGTGTGGGCGACCTTGCTCCTTTGGTATTGAAGATTTTGGGTTTCTTTACGGCCTATCTATGCAGTGCTTGTCTTATGTGCAGGATTTCGGGATTGCTTCTCTCTAAACTTTTAACACGTCCGGATATGGGAAAGGAATTTGAAAGTTCTGCTCCTATCACCATATGTGCTTCAGTTTTGAGCTTCATTTATCTGTTTTTTCTCCGCTATGAACTAACTTCAGTTCGGATTACTCAGATGGACTAACTTTTCTTTGTTGCATTGTGGCATTTCCGTTTCAGTTTTTTTGAGTGGAGACATGAAGTTTTATCTTGTAAGAAAGATAGTGTTGTGAACAACTTTCGCTAGCTTGCGTGATGGAGGCTCTGGATGTCATTTTTAAGATTTATTTTTTGTAACCTGGATTTATTAACTTTGTTGTCAATATTGATCCATACTGAACACGTTAAACAAAAGAAGTCGAGAGAGCTGCTACGAACTATTTTGAAGAGCTCTTCACCACGGTCAGACTCATAGATGTTAACGAATCACTCCGGTACATTACCGAGAAAGTCCTAGAAGCGGCTAACCGCAATCTGGTGAAAGATCCCTCATATGAGGAAATCAAAAAGGCTCTGTTTGAGATAAATCTTGATAAGGCTCCGGGATCTGACGGTATGACGAGCAGATTCTTCCAACGTTTCTGGCCAATTCTAGGCCAAGATATCATAACTATGGTCAAAGAGTTCTTTGCGACAGGGAAATTTGACCCAAGATTAAATCAAACCAATATCTGTCTAATCCCAAAAAAGGACAGACCTCGAGCCATGACAGAGTTTATACCGATAAGCCTATGCAGTGTTAGCTACAAAATTATATCAACAATTTTGTGCAAACGACTTAAGAGAGTCCTCCCGCCTCTGATATCGGAGACCCAATCGGTCTTTATGGCAAGACGTTTGATTACTGATAATATTCTGCTTGCGCAAGAAAACTTTCATGCCCTTCGCACCAACCCTATGTGTAGATCAAAATTCATGGCCATAAAAACATATATGAGTAAAGCTTATGATCGAGTAGAGTGGAGCTTTTTAGAAGCCCTAATGTTGAAGATGGGGTTTGCAGAAAAGTGGGTCAAGTTACTAATGTTTTGTGTATCTTCGGTCTCATATCAGGTCTTGATTAATAAGAAAAGCGAAGGGGAGAATTAAACCATCTAGAGGCCTTCGGCAAGAAGATCCACTGTCACCTTTCATGTTCATTTTGTGCATAGAGGCACTTATAACCCTCCTCAATGGAGCGGAAGAAGAGAGACGGATCACATATATGACTGAGGATTGCAAGAGCAAGCCCTACGGTCTCTCATCTACTGTTTGCGGATGATAGCCTGTTGTTCTGTAAAGCGGATGTCCTACAGTGTGCAGAGATTGTGAAAATCATTAAGACATACAGAGAAGCCTCAGGCCAACAACTAAACACCACAAAATCATCAATTTTCTTTGGTAAAAAGTGGAACATGACCTACGAGGCGACATCAAGAAGGCTATTGACATTACAAATGAAGGTGGTATGGGCATGTACTTAGGCCTACCCAAGCAGATTTGTGGTTCAAAGAAGAAAGTTTTTGCCTTTGTCCAGGATTGTCTAAATAGATGTATTAATAATTGGTTTGCAAAATTCATCTCCAAAGGAGGGAAAGAGGTTCAAATTAAGTCTGTGGCGCAAGCATTTCCGACGTATGTTATGTTGTGCTTTCTACTCCCACAAGGAACGATGGACAAACTACGAAGTGATATTTCAGATTTCTGGTGGAGCTCCAAACAAAATAGTAGGGGTCTTCACTGGATAGCTTGGGATAAAATTTGTGTTCCCTAGGAATTGGGTGGATTGAGGTTCAGAGATCTACAAGATTTCAGTCTTGCCTTCCTCGCGAAATAGTTGTGGCGGCTCCTACAGTTCCCCTCATCCCTGCTGGCTAGAGTATTACGCGGGAGATACTATAGACAGACTAACCCTCTAGAAGAATGGGAGGTCTATTTCCCATTGTTTGGGTGGGGTAGTATTATGAATGCGAGATTCACACTCCGACAGGGGCTTCAAAAAACCATTGGATCGGGTTTCAATACCAGGGTGTGGTGTAAACCTTGGGTCCCAGATTTTCAGGCTCGTCCCCCTCGAGGCCTGGATCCTATAAGATACAGAGACCCTTCTTTCCTTGTTCACAACTTGATCATACAAGACACGAAAGAGTGAAACAAACAGGCTCTCCGTGAACTTTTCCAACCCGAGGACGTCCCTCTCATCCTAGGGTTGAGACCTAGTCGCCTTTTTACATTGGATGGATATGCATAGAATCATACCAAAATAGGAGTGTACTCGGTAAAATCAGGGTATGGCCTGATAAGGAGAAGAAATATTGCAATGTCAACTAGAGAGGTCCTGGAACCAAATATCACCTGTCTCAAAAGCCAAGTATGGAAAACCCAAACCTCTAGGAAACTGAACCACTTTATGTGGCAAGCACTATCTGGATGCGTGGCGACTTGTCAACGTCTCAACTTCCGTCATTTAGGAACATACAAGAGTTATCCCAGGTGCGGAGAACTGGAGGAAACAATTAACCATCTCCTTTTTGAATGTCCCCCTGCTTTACAAGTATGGGCTCTTTCGGACTTTCCGTCCCTTCCGGGTTGCTTCCCGAGCACTTCACTATACCAAAATATGGATTTCCTATTTTGGAGGAAAACAAATGTGGGTCTTTCTAACCTACAAAGTGAGATATATCCTTGGATTTTATGGTATATTTGGAAGGCGAGAAACGATAAAGTCTTCAATGGGAAGGAGATTTCCCCCGTGGAAACACTCCAACAGGCAACACTTGAGGCAGAAAGTTGGAGAGGTGCAAACACAGAGGATAGGGATGAAGAGGCGGTGGAAGAAGGAACCCTACGACAAAGCGAAGAAATTGAAGCTCCCCCAGAAAACCCTCAAATCCCGTCGTGCCAGATCGATGCCTCTTGGATCGATCATGGACTGATGAGTGGTCTTGGGTGGTATCTCAAAGACGTCACATGGACATAAAGCATGGGAGCTCAAGGATGCCGACGAAGTTTATCACCGTTACATGCAGAACTTTATGGACTTCTCTGGGCGATGGTCTGCCTAAGAGATAAGCGAATATTTTCGGTGAGATTCGAGACGGATTGCTCGGACTTGATTCGCATGATAGAGGAGCCACAAGATTGGCCGACGTTCACGACAGAATTAGACTATTTTGTTTTGCTTATAACCTTCTTTGTTTCCTTCTATCTAGTCTTAATTCCTAGAGTTTCTAATGTACGTGCCGACCTCCTTGCTAAAGAGGCTAGAACACGAGGAGTCATGTTTTCCCATGTAAGTCATAATGAGTCGGTTCGGTTAGCCTTCCGAGGTGATAATCCGACCGAGCAACATTGATTTAATTAATGGAGTATTGTTGACAAAAAACAAGAAAAGAATGATGAACCCGAAAAACGAAACCTAGATAGCCTCTTTTTTTTCCGGCTAAAAGTTTTATTAAACATCAATATCGTTGTTTACAGAGGGAGCTAGAAACCAAGGATAGACATGATACATTGCCCATTGTGAATCATAATTAATCACTTTCCTAGCTAATAAGTCTGTACAAGCATTTGCTTCTCTGTGTCGGAATGAAAACTTTACCAATATAAACATATCTTTCCAGCTCTTGATGGCATTAATATAATGTTGCAGTCGGAGATTAGAACCATTCCCATTGATGATGTTATTGATATTCAGATTGTCGCCCTCAAATTCAATGATACGATAACCAAGCGACCAGCTTACTTGCATGGCCCAAATCAAAGCTGAACATTCCGCCTCAATTGGAGAGTATCTCCCTTGAAATTTACCCATCCCACAGTGTAGAAGCATTCTTTGGTTGTCTCTAAATCCGAAAAACAAGAAAAGAACGATGAACCCGAAAAACAAAACCTAGATAGCCTCTAAACAACACATCCCCATCTTATTTTGTTCTCGTCCCTAATATATTTTTTTTTTTTAATTTATTTCAGTTCTTTAAATTCCCGTCCCTAATTTCCGGTCTGTTAAAATACTACCCGAAGCACCGCTTATAGAAGGACACCATCTCTCTATCTCTCGACTTCTTTTGTTTTCTTCGTGATCTCTGAACTCGAGCGACCTCAACTATTCAGAATCATTACGTTTCTAGGGTTTCGAATTTTGTCATCTAATTTCATTCCGATCAGAAATCAAATGGCGACTCTCGACTCCGACGTTACTATGGTTCCCGCCGGTGAAGCCTCAAGCAGCGCCGCTCCTTCATCTTCTTCCAAGAAACCGAAGCGCTTCGAGATTAAAAAGTGGAGCGCCGTCGCTCTTTGGGCTTGGGGTAGGTATCACGAACAAACCCTAATTTCTACCGATTTCAAGCCAATCCTTTTCTTTCGTTTTTGTGTGTGCTAGGGTTTTGTTGATTTCGCTCTTTGTTTTGATTGCAGACATCGTTGTTGATAACTGCGCAATCTGCAGGAATCACATCATGGATCTGTTTAAGCTTGAGATTTTATACTTTATATTCTGTTGTTTTTTGAATCGTCTTGATCTCTAACTTCGTGGGATGGATTGGATATTTAGGCATTGAATGTCAAGCTAATCAAGCCAGCGCCACGAGCGAGGAATGCACTGTTGCTTGGGGTAAGTTTTAGTTCTTTCTACGCCTTTCAGCGCCACGAGTGGTTGTGTTTGAATCCTGGTTCGGTCTAGTTTTGCATCTAGTGAAACGAAATTATATGAAATTTGTGTATAACAAAGCACTTCCTCTGTTTCTCTTTGCGTTGATTTGCTAATACTGGACATTGATTGAGTTACTTATCTTTGGGTTTGCAGCAAGCACTTAAGTTGTACAAGTAGAATAGGTTTGATTAACAGTCACTAAGTCCAGAAGAATGGCCAAACTTCTTTATGTGTAGAGTTACGATAGTTTTGTTTGCTTCTTGGTTTCTCATATGCGTATCTGTAGCTCTCTGTCTCCATTTATGCTATCTTAATCTGCTGGTTGAATGTTCTACTTTTTAGTTGTTTCACTATCCTTTCGTCTACTTATCTTAATGAGAATGAACTGCTTCATCCAGTTTACTTTGTGGAGTCCTTATTTTTTAATGCGTGTGATTGATATGTATTAACATGAAAAATGTTGAACTCTATGCTGTTACTGTTGCATCCTTCATGAATCGAAAATATATATCGGTTGTGTGCCTCAGAGATACTAGTATTCTTCTCTATTCTTTTTTTTTAGCTTTGTGAGTGCTTGTAAGACAGCGTGGTTGCACAAATTTAGTTCTTATTTTGGCGAACAAAGGAAACATGTATCAAAGATTAGTAGTCGAGAAGCATTAGTGCATGCTCTGGGTTCTTTGATGCTAACGGTTTTGGATCATTTCAAGCCTGAATTAGAAAGTTTTTTTACCCTTTTTAACTCTGTATCACATCTTTATAGTAGGACTAACTTCGAGGCCATTGCTGAGTTGCAAATATATGTAGAAGAGAAAACTCTAGGTACTCTAGATACTTCTTAATAAGAATGCACTTCTTTATCCAGTTTCGATTATGGAGTCCTTATTTTTCTTTAAAAGAATGCTATGAGAATGTGTGTGATGTATGATATTAACTTGGAAAATGTGGAACTCTATGCTGTTACTGGTGCATTGTTCATGAATTGAAACTATATATCTTACTGGTACTCATAAGATATTGGTAATGCTCTCTTATTTTAGCTTTGTGGGTTCTTATAAGATGGTGTGGTTTAGCAGATGAGAAGCATTAGTGCATGCTCTGGGTTCTTTAATGCTAAATGTTTTGGACCACTTATAGCCATATCTATGTCTCTATTTCAAGCCTGAACTTGATATAAACATTATTTTGCATATTTGTTCACGTTTTGTGTTCGGTAATAGCATGAGTTATCTAGATTACGATTAAATTTGATGCGTCTCATATCTCTGGATTTATGTATTGTGTTGGGAAAGTTGGAGTCATCAGTCAAATACATAGTTTTAGCCTTTTACGTATGAATCATCCTTTGCCAACAATAGAGCCATACGTCATTTTAGAGACAACCCTAGGCTTAACGTTTGATATCATGGACTGCTAAAGAAACGTTCGTGCCGTTGGACTTGTAGGGGTTTGCAATCACGCCTTTCACTTCCACTGCATCAGCAGATGGCTCAAGACTCGTCAAGTGTGTCCACTAGGTATATGTTTCTGATCTCTCAAAGCTTCGTTCTCGTCCTTTTTTCTCTTATCTCATTGTTTTTTGCTTCTTGCTGTTTTTTTCTCAACAGATAACAGCGAGTGGGAGTTTCAGAAATATGGCCATTGAAGCTACAACAAAACACGCATCATTGCCAAACAGACGTCTGGTAGACGAGGACATTGGGTTCTATTTGGTCTGCCGTATATGATTCTAAGACTTGCAAATTCCTCTTAAATTCGTTTGAACCTGTTGTGGCTCTTCTATTGGATCGTCTTTGATGCAAATTAAACAAGTGAGTGCGTTAATGAAACCTTTTTTTCTGCCTTGTATGATATTCACCAACACTTGGCAATCCCCTTCAAAACAACCCTTCAAAAACCCCATGCTTCACACATTTTCGATTGATGTTAGAAGAGCCTTACATTCTGCTTCTTAAGGAGATGATGCCTGTCCCTAGGTTTGTCGAGCCCCAATATCTAGCCATTCCATGACAATCTCATAAAACCCTATGGCTCGTTTTGTAGTCAGATTAAAGGCTGCATGATAGTTACATTTAAGCCATCCAAATTGTGGCCTTGACCAGGAAGAAACATTCAAGGTACTCGTAGAAGGTGTTGGCAACTGATCTTGTAGCTAATGTCATTTGAACACAATTTGAGACGAATATTTCATCACCATCACGAGATATATGTAGCTAATGTGAACGCTTGTAAGACAGATACTTTGAGAGATTATCACTGGCTATGCATCAATTGAAAGTATAAGGGCATGTTCGTTTGCTCATCCAGATGGACCATCTGGATGAAGATGCTTTTTGATGTTCGTTTAGTATAAAAAATGAGCATTATCCAGATGGATCATCTGAATGAGTTTTAAAAAGTTACACTAATTTTCAAAACTCATATGGATGAGCTAAATCGGTGCATCTTCATCCGGATGAGTTTTGGAGATGCATCTAATAAATCTAAAAATTTAAAAGGACAAAAATACCTTTACAAAAACAAAACAAAAAATAGGAAAATATCATTTTAAAAAAAACTATAAAATTGCATTTTTTCGCCAAAACTGCAAAATCGTATTTTCCGCCAAAACCGCAAAATCGTATTTTTCCGCCAAAACCG
>OVAY01001027.1:5261-34961 GCA_900406395.1 Kernera saxatilis
CATATTACAAGAAATCAGTAAATTCCGATGACCAAAATTCATCAAAAATGGCTTTTTTTTCGATGGATTTCCAACCAAAAAAATCTGTTGGATTTAAGTGGTCGAAAATAGTAATATGTCGGAATAATACCACGATAAACAAGAAGTAGTAATCCGTCGGTTAATTTCAGAAATGTTTTTAAAAACTCCGGTTAACCGAAAACCGAAAAAACCGATTCGGTTTGGTTCGGTTAACCGAAGTCACAGGGCTATGCTCAACAATAAGTCAATAATAACCTATAGTTGATCAGTTCAAATTTCTTGAAATTTTCATTATGACAATTTGCTATGAGTTTTTTGTATTGTAAATTGTAGCAGGTCAATGTATAATATTTTGTTACATCTTTATAACTAAGTACAAGAAAAATTTCTTCAGTGTGGGATAAAATCATAAAAACATGAGAAAACAAAATTTATGGATTATATCTATATAGCAAATTGGTTGCTAACAAGCATACAATAAATTTCGCTATTACTAATCAAATTAATGAAATAGTTTTATTAATTTTTCATAGCAAATATATTGTAGATTATTTATGCTTATTTGTATGAAGCAACTTTGAGACGAATTATGACGTGTCTGTGGTTGATTTACGACAAAATTTTATTTTAAAAATCCATAAGAAAATGGGTCGCGTTTTTATTGCAAATTTTGGTTGCTACTATAATCTGTCACAAGTATATTGCTGAAATTTTGTAATGACTGAATCTCTTCTATACAACCCTAAATCTATTAGTACAACAAGAAAATGCTACCGATTAATATGTCGCTATGGATTATATTTTTTTTTGAATATAGAATACAAATTTTAAAAAATTCTAAATTAAGGGCAAAATGTTACCGAAATTTATGTGGTCATATTGGGCACAATATCCGTGAAATGTCTCCCTTGTGGTAATGCATTGTTTGTGGGGGTTTGGTAAATCAAATCTATATAAACTAATCTTATTCTTAGATGGATTAGATAAGCTATATTTATTTCGGGTATGCACGTAATTTATTTACTTATTTAGTCAGCGGTCAGATCGATGTGAATGAAATGCCAATCTACCTTGTACAAATATGATCAAACGAGTATGCATTATATAGTTTTTAGTAATTCAATATATAAAGTAGATGTACGTGCAGTGTCGGATATGGCCATTTATAACAGTTTTGAAAAACCATCGATTTGTCATCAATTCAACGATCCGTCAGAAATCCATCACAAAAATAGCCGATGGACAATGTCATCGGAAATTTCTTATTAAATTGCCATGTTGTTTATCGTGGTATTATTCCGACGGAGTACTATTTTCGACCACTTAAATCCAACAAATTTTTTGGTTGGAAATCCATCGAAAAAAACCATTTTTGATGAATTTTGGTCATCGGAATTTACTGATTTCTTGTAATATGGATTGATTGATCTTCATCCATTTTTGATGAATGTTGGTGAATAATTTAGGTACTCGTTGCACCATCGTATAATGAGGCCAATAATATATGACGGCAAAATAATACTTTTATTTCCTCAATATACTGATTTTGATTAGAATTACGAAGTATGATTACCACGATCGATAACCGGAGTTTCTAAAAACATTTCCGAAATAATATCGGTTCGGCTCGGTTCGGTCGGCTCGGTTTGGTGCAAAATCGCAGGGCTAGTTGAGCAGAATTTTACCCTAGACAGTACATATAGGCTTAGCCTTGATATTAACATTGATGCACCTGGATGCATCAGCAATCACTGTCATACATTCTTCTCCTTAATTAGACACATTATGTGGTATTTGCTCCTTTACGCATCATTCTACCACAAATTTAAATATCGTTTTGATACCACAAAAAAAAAGTTAAATATCGTGCTTTTATCAACTATTGCATTTGAAATCATTCTACGTGATGCAATATCATTTCAAATCTCGGAGAAAGTACAGTGGTCTGTTCAAATTTCTTTCTGTACATAAATTAGAGTTAACAAAAGTTCCCATGTATAGATGCTTAAAAGCTGTGATGAAATTAAGCAGAGTAAAAAAAAAAATGTTTTCTTCACAAAATGCATGAAAAATACGTCAGCTCATGGTACGTATTAGCTTCGTTGCTAGCAAGAAGTAGATTTTTCCGTATCAAAGAGAAACGGCGACATAGATTTGTCTAAGAAATTAGTTAATAAATAATACCAAAAACAAAAAACATTAGTCAAACAAATTACATTAAAGAAAGCCAAGTGTATACGGCCGAAGAATTATCACTATATATTATATACAAATTTATCATCAAACTTCCACGAAACTGTATATAAATACCAAGTCTTAACCTCAAGCTTTGGTAGTCTTAGAAGAGAAATAAGACAACATAACCAAAAGAGAAAGAGAGATGGGGAGGTCGCCTTGTTGCGATGAGAATGGTCTAAAGAAAGGGCCATGGACTCCTGAAGAAGATCAAAAGCTTATTGATTACATTCATAAACATGGCCATGGAAGCTGGCGAGCCCTCCCCAAGCTCGCAGGTTTCTTCCTTTTCTTTTTCTCTTAATCCAATCTATATGGTTCTGTATGTTTCTATGGATTTGGATAGTTCTGAAACTTGTTCTTTTTCTTTACAGATTTGAATCGGTGTGGAAAGAGTTGTAGACTGAGGTGGACAAATTATTTGAGACCAGACATCAAAAGGGGCAAGTTCTCCGCAGAAGAAGAGCAAACAATCCTCCATCTCCATTCCATTCTCGGGAATAAGTATAAGTCATTTCAACATATATATATATACTCGTTTTATTTTTTTGTTAACCAAGAAGTTCCAAACCTATGCCCATAATATATCTCTTCGGGTCAGAAATTAGAGAATGTTACTATAGTCCTCTCCTAGCCAACGATATTTGAACTCGGAATCTTTTTGACTCTATATATATATACTTGTTTTTCCTTATAAAGTTTAAAATGAAAAATTCGAATAACTAATTGTTTGTATCATGTATAGATGGTCGGCTATTGCGACGCACTTGCAAGGACGTACTGATAATGAGATCAAGAACTTTTGGAACACGCATCTAAAGAAGAAACTGATCCAAATGGGGATCGATCCAGTGACTCATCAGCCAAGAACCGACCTCTTCGCAAGCTTACCTCAGCTCATAGCCTTAGCAAACCTAAAAGACCTCATTGAACAAACATCACAATTCTCATCCATTCAAGCCGAGGCAGCTCAACTAGCCAAGCTACAATATCTCCAATGCATGCTTAATTCTTCAGCTTCATTAACCAACAACAACAACAATAGCCCGAGTAGTATTCTCGATATCGATCAGAACCATGCCATGAACCTCTTAAACTCCATGGTCTCTTGGAATAAAGACCAAAACCCGGGTTTTAATCCGGCTCTTGAACTCGAGGCAAACGATCCTAATCAAGATTTATTTCCACTCGGGTCTATCATTGATCCAACCACTCAACCACTCCAACAACAACAATACCATTTAAACAATAGTCCTCCTAGTGAGATACCATCACAAGGTGACCCACTTCTTGATCATGTCCCTTTCAATCTCCAAACACCTTTGAATAGTGAGGAACACTTTATAGACCATTTGGTCAAACATCCAATTGATCAAGATCAAGACCATGATCATGATGATCCATCTTCATGGATTCTACCTTCTCTTATAGACCACAATCCTATCAATACCAAGCCTTCTCTTCCTCACAATAATCCGGGGGATGCAAGCAGCAGCTCAAGCTATGGTGGTGGAGACGCTGCGTCGCTTTACTGGCCTGACTTTTGTTTCGACGAAAGCCTCATCAACGATATATCTCTTAGTTAATCTTGGCTCAATGTTTTTATAAATTATGTTATTAGGGATCTAATCATATACGTACGTCTAGTCGAGTTACGTTTTGTCAAGCTGAGTTTTTCTAGAAAAAATCGTTTATTTGTTTTGTTCGTCGTTTTGTTGTCTTGTAAGGTGTGGTCCGTTTATACGTTCTTTTCTGTTTTGATTTTTATGTAATTAGACACGACATATAAGTTTTTTTTTTTCTTTTATAACGACACGAAATATATGTTAGTATATGTTTGTACATGATTTTCAACATTATTTGATGCTATAACTGATTCGTCATTTTCTTCTATATATCAACATTATACGAGTGAAACACTTTACCATGTTCTCGTATTACTGGTCAAATCAATATGCTATATATATATGTAGGGAGAGAGAGAGAGAGATAGAGAGAGAGAGAGATAGAGAGAGAGAGAGAGAGAGAGAGAGAGAGAGATGTAACTCTAAATGCCTAATCGTATGATCATTGTCAAAGTAGTGAGCTAATTTTTCATTATAAAGAATATTTATTAATATCTTATGTCAAGAATTTTGTTTTATATATATATTATAGTTATTTATATGCTTATCAAACACACAGATGCACGACTAAGTTATGAAGAATTTGTAAAGTTTCTAGAATAATAATAACTAATCTACTCTGCAACCACTCTGAAAGGGGCATCGAGTTTCCTGCGTGGGGTAGTTAGACAATCTTTCCTGCTTGTCTTTCAAGATTTTGACCTCTCTAATCATCCAACTTTAACTATGATTATCTTTAAACTCAAGCATAGGTTTTGGCAGCTAGGTATACGCATCACTTTTTTTTTTTTTCTAATGCGAAATTTCGTGACTTTTTTTTTTTTTTTTTTTTTTTTCCATAATTNTTTTGACCATAATATATACCTAATGTTTATGTTATTATTTTCCACCATCCAAATTTAAATATGTATTTTTTTTTTGAAATGAATGTTAAATTATATTCAAACATAAAAACTGTATTTACATCAAGTGCAAACATGTTTTTGAAAAAAAGAAGTAAAAGAATTTAAATACGAGTAGAAAACCACGTTACAAGAGCATTCTCATAGCGATGGTATTGATCCGGTTCCGAACTGTTTTATCAATCATCATTATCAAACGGGTTGCTGTAGTACTCTATTCTCCATGTCGTCTTCCGTTCCGTTCCTTCCATATGTGAGATATCAAAGCATATCGCAGTAGAAAAGCTTCAATAACCGGGAGGTGAGGGTCTAAAATAAGCAGCAGAACTGCATCCCAATCATAGACGAAACAATGGTGGAGAATTCCTTGCACGAAGTTCGACCAGATCTCCTTCGAATATACGCATGAAAAAAACAGATGACTTCGAGTTTCTGGTTGAATTGCACAGAGTATACATCTCTCCGATATACAGCCGCATACGGTCTCCCGTAGATAACCGATTATGTGTAGCTAGCCAAGCTATGAATGCAAACTTTGGCGTTGTGTGAGAACACTCCCATTGGACCATTGCACCTTAGGATGTGCCTCTTGGAGCTGAGCCCAAGTGTCTTGTGATGATAAATTCGACTTAAAGCTACCATTCTTTGAGCGCCAAAGCGATATGTCCTCATCACCATGTATCCTTTTATCACGATTCTCAGAAATTTCCGCTTCAATATTATTTAGCAACTCCACCCGATGCAGACGTCTCCTATGTGTATCAAATACAGAGGATACCAACGCATTAGCCTGGATGCCTAAATCAGTTATGCCTCGAGCTCCGACCAGACTCATCAACTCACCTAGCGTTGTCCAATTATCATACCAGGAAGATGTGGAGGACCCACTCCAAACATCCACACGGTAGAACTCTCGAGCTATTTCTCTATATTTGAGCAATTTTCTCCAAATCCATGAACCCTTCGTTTGAGATTCTCCCACCGACCAAAACGAACCATCACGAAGAAGATAGTTTTTCACCCAATTGACCCAAAGCGAGTTCTTCGCCGAGTTTAGTCTCCAAATTAGCTTCAAATAACACACATTATTCACTTCTTTAAGAGACTATACCAAGGCCACCTTCATTTCTTGATCTACAAGCATCCAACCAAGCCATTTTTGATTTCCAAGAGGATAGCTCCTGACCTGACCAGAGGAAAGCCGAACATAAGCTTTCAATATCCCGGATACAACTTCTTGGTAACCGGAAAGCTGAAATCCAAAAATTGATGAGGCTTGCTATAACCGAACGTATAAGTTGTAATCTCCCTGCATATGATAAAAATCGAGCAGTCCATGAACTGATTTTTGATCTAATTTTCTCCAGTAATTGTGCACAATCGGATCGTGACATTCTCTTAGTCTTTAGGGAAAGACCAAGATAGCGTACCAGAAGAGAACCTGTTTCAAATGGATATTGCTCCTGCATCAAAGATCTCTCCAGAGTAGGCATACCTCCAAAAACTAAGGTGGATTTTTCCATGCTAATCTTCAAACTCGAATACTTAGCAAATTCATCAAAAACCACTAATACCAGCTATTGAGCGTAGCTTTGCATCCGTAAAGACCATAAGATCACCCGCATAACACAAATGTGTGAGTTTGAGGTTCTTGCAACGGGGTGGTAGCCAAACATCCTCTCCAATCCCGCTTTATCCAGCAACTTCGATAAAACATTCATGCTCGTCACAAATAAGTACGACGAGAGGGATGCCTAAGACCTCGCATACTCTGAAAATATCCAGCCAACTCTCCATTGACCTAGACCGAGAAAGAGGCAGTCGACACATAACATAATCCAATGAACAAATATTTGCGTAAATACCCAAAAAAATGGCCCAAGTGATTGGGTATTTACGAAAATGGCCCAAGACTTTGGGTATTTCCAAAAATGGCCCAAGTTTTTGGGTATTTACGAAAATGGCCTAAGACTTTTGGGTATTTCCGAAAATGGTCCAAAACTTTTGGTATTTCCGAAAATAGCCCATTTTTTGGGTATTTACGAAAATGCCCCAAGACTTTGGGTATTTCCGAACATGGCCCAAGTTGACTTTCGGTATTTCCGAAAATGGCCCAAGTTGACTTTCGATATTTCCAAAAATGGCCCATGTTTTTGAGTATTTACGAATATGGCCCAAATTTTTGGGTATTTCCAAAAATTGTCCAAGACTTTGGGTATTTCCGAAAAAGGTCCAAGTTTTTGGGTATTTAAGAAAATGGCCCAAGACCAAGTAAAGCGAAAATGGCCCAAGACTTACTTTGGATATTTCCGAATATGGCCCAAGACTTATTTTAGGTATTTCCGAAAATAGCCCAAGACTTTGGGTATTTCCAAAAATGGCCCAAGACATTAGGTATTTTCGAAAATAGCCCAAGACTTTGGGTAGAAAATGGCCCAAGAAAAGCTTTGGGCATTTACGAAAATGGCCAAAAACTTTGGATATTTACGAAAATGACCCAAGACTTTGGGTATTTACGAAAATGGCCCAAGACTTTGGATATTTAAGAACATGGCCCAAGTTTTTGGGTATTTATGAAAATGGCCCAAGTTTTTGGGTATTTCCGAATTTGGCCCATAACTTGGATATTTTCGAAAGTGGCCCAAGTTTTTGGGTATTTCCGAAAATGGCTCCAGTTTTTGGGTATTTCGGAAAATGGACCATGACTTGGGTATTTCCAAAAATGGCCCATGACTTGGGTATTTCCAAAAATGGCCCATGACTTGGGTATTTTTGAAAATGGCTGACTTTGGGTATTTCCGAAAATGGCCCAAGACTTTGGGTATTTTCGAAAATGGCCCAAGACTTTGTATATTTCCAAAAATGGCCCAATACTTTGGGTATTTCCGAAAATAGACCAAGTTTTGGGTATTTACGAAAATGGCCGATGTTTTGGGTATCTACGAAAATAGCCCAAGTTTTTGGGTATTTACGAAAATAGCCCAAGTTTTTGGGTATTTACGAAAATGGTCCAAATTTTTGGGTCTTTCCGAAAAATGGCTCATGACTTTGGGTATTTACGAAAATGGCCCAAGACTTTGGGTATTTACGAAAATGGCCCAAGTCTTTGGGTATTTACGAAACCATCCCAAGTTTTTGGGTATTTCCGAAAATGGCTCAAGTTTTGGGTATTTCCGAAACCATCCCAAGACTTTGGGTATTTCCGAAAATGGGCCAAGTTTTTAGGTATTTACGAAAATGGCCCTAGTTTTTGGGTATTTCCGAAAATGGCACAAGCTTTTGGGTATTTCTGAAAATGGCCCAAGTTTTTGGGTATTTTTGAAAATGGCCCAAGACTTTGGGTATTTCCCGAAAATGGCCCAAATTTTTGGGTATTTTCGAAAATGGCCCAAGTTTTTGGGTATTTCCGAAATGGCCCAAGTTTTTGGGTATTTCCAAAAATGGCTATTTCGGTAAAAGCGAAAGATCTTGGTCATTTCGTTTGTGGGTTTTTTTAGTTTGTGTGTTTACGTTTCTCTTTTAGTGTGTTGAGTGTTTTAGTTTTTTTTTTTTTTTTTTTTTTAGTTTAGTGTTTTGGAAGGTGCAAATAATGTAGAAATTAGAGTTTTCAAAANTGTGTAGATTATTTTTTGGGATAATTGCGTGAAATGTCATAATTTTAACTCATCTTGCGTAGAATTGCAAAGTGCCATAGGGGTTGCGCAGAATGGCAAACTACAAAAATCGTGACCAAAAAGCCCTTAACTAACAACTCCCGTGCTGCAGCTGGACTATTTGAGGTGACTGAAACTTTTGTTAAAAAGGTTGGATGTGTCAGGAAAATGTGTATTTAGTTTAATAATCAAATATTTAGAATAAAAAATGGGTGTGTTTCTCGATATTAGATTGGACGTTTACCAGTTGATATTGAATGTGAATTCCTAATCTCGACGCAATATATGAAGATACGTACACCATATGTATATTTACAATATTGGATGTCGAGTGGTACATCGTCGGTTCTTGAAGGAAAAATGCCACCCGTGTACATCGAAACAGATAATGGTGTCGAAACATTCATGGGGTTGAGAGTAGGTAATGAAAGTGTTAACCTGTTTGTGACATTCGTTGCGCGGAATGAAGAAACAATTGACGGTGGACGTACACATAATCTCCAGCTGACGTTGCCTAGTTCCTTGGATGATGAAGTGTTATTAGCGCATTTGGAAGATACAGAGTTGCTGATGGATTTTGCGGAAGGCAAAAATTGTGGGAGCTCGCCAGAGATTGAAGAAAACAATCACATAGTAGAAGTACACGAGGGGAATGGGTTAGACACAGAAGAAAAACGCACGGATGATGAATCAAGTGATGAAAGAGTGGAAAGACACATGGGTGAGGGAGAAGAAAGTAATGAGGGAAATGATGATAATGGATCTGATGACACGAGTGATGGAGATGGAGAATGAAAGTAATGGGTACATGGGTTCTAGGAGTGAAGAGTCAACGCTGCCGCGAAGTTGCGAGGGTAGTGAAGGGGAGAAAGAAGAATACAATTTTGATGGATGGAATGAACTTGTTTTAAACGACTGAAGTTGTGGGATTGGAAAGAAATGTTAATAGGGGAAGTAGTGGTGTGTACAGAGGCGAAAGTAGTAAGTCCATTGGTGATTGTGTACGTGGTTCTACTGTTGGAATTGGTGATGTCGTGGAAGAGCATATGGGCAACGAGTTACAAGAAGTGGAACGTACATCGGTTGTGGATGATGATATTGTTCATGGTTTTCGTTCTGCTGCAGCTGGGTGGGGGAATGTACAACACCTGCTAGAGCAGGATGCTGAGCCAGTCTTCGATGACTTGGCACTTGCAAGAAATAGTGACAACGCAGTGGACGTACATAGACAAGTGGACACGTTGTATGTGGGAAAGGTATTTCCAAACAAAAAAACACTACAATTGACTTTGTCGATTCATGCAATACGAAGAATGTTTTCTTATAAGCAAATACGATCAAACCCTAGTAGAGTTAATGCCGTTTGCGTAGATCGAGAATGCCGTTGGAGAATGACAGCTTCTGCTGTAAAGGACTCAGAATATTTTAAGGTGATTCGTCTGGATTCGGTGCATAGTTGTGACATCAACAAAAGGAAGCAGTACAATAAGCATGCAAATTATGAGGTTGTCGCGGAAATGATGAAGGGTAAATTTAGTTGCACAAGGGAAGGTCCACGAGCTGTGGAAGTGCCAGATTTGATGTTGGAAGAGATGAGTGTCAAAATATCTTACACTAAAGCTTGGCGAGCAAAAGAAGTAGCCGTACAAAACGTCCGAGGTGATGAAGAAAAAAGTTACAGGTATTTGCCAACTTACCTTTACCTTTTGCGGAAGGCTAATCCAAAGACTATTTACCACATAGAATATGAGATATAAGGTGATGGATACTCGCGGTTCAAATACTTGTTTGTGGCATTAAGTGCATCCATCAAAGGATTCCAATATATGCGGAAGGTGGTGGTAGTAGATGGAACATACTTAACAGATCGTTACAAAGGTTGCCTACTAATTGCGTGTGCTCAGGATGGTAACTTCCAAATTTTTCCAATTGCATTTGGTGTCGTGGACGGGGAAACCGATGCTTTGTGGATTTGGTTTTTTGATAAACAGAGTAAAATTGTAGTGGACAGTGAGTATTTGATGATCGTTTCAGATAGACATTCCTCGATTTATAAAGGATTGAATGCAGTTTATCCAAAAGCAAAACACGGGGCCTGTGTAGTTCACTTGGAAAGAAACATCGGTATTAAATTCAGTAAATATGGAGTATCCGGATTGTTCTTTAGTGCTGCATAAGCATATAGGATAAAAGACTTCAATTATTACTTTGAAGAGTTAAGGAAAAGGAGTAAAAAGTGTGCAGAATATTTAGAGGACATTGGGTTTGAACATTGGAGCAGGGCGCATTGCAAGGGAGAGAGGTTCAATATGATGACAAGCAACATTGGAGAGTCATTGAACGCAGTTCTAACCATTGCGAAGGGATATCCTATAGTTTGGATGGTAGAGTTTATCCAATCTGTTCTAATGCGTTGGTTTGCGGCTCGACGATTAAAGGGAAACAAATATAAGTCGCTTGTAACACCAGAAGTTGATACACAATATTTGTTGAAGTTGCCGGAAGTGGGGACGTTTAAAGTGCTTATGTCAAGCAGTTGGAGTTTCCAAGTGAGTACCAGAGACGGAGAACAATTACATGTTGTGCTGGAGGAATCGAAATGTACTTGTCTTCAATACGACAACCTAAAGATCCCTTGTGAACATGCATTGGCCGCATCAATTGAATGTGAGGTGGATGTTAAAACACTTGCGAGTTGGTGGTATAGAAGAGACATTTTTGTAAGATCTTACGATGAACCAATATTACCTATACAGAATGCAGAGGATGTGGACCTACCACCGGGTTTATTAGAAGTGAAACTGGTTCCATCTAAGTGTCGAAGACCCCCTGGGAGATCAACAACAAAGCAAAAACCGTCCAAAGGAGAGAAGCGGGTGAGTTGGGCGATCAAATTGTTACTCATGTGTTAATGTGATTCAATTGAAGGTAAATGTTTATTTTTATCAGAGATGGAAGAAGCAAAAAACAATGGAGAATAGGTGTACACGATGCAGATGCGAAGGACACAATAGGAAGACATGCAAAAATCCTATGTGAAATGCAAGTATAGTTTTAAATTTGAAGGTTGGATGTTTTTTTTTTTAACAGTGTGTAGTGTACGTACATATCAGATTGTGGTGGACGGTTAAATAGCAATATTTTGGTTCGATTGTTGATAGGTGTACACGATCCAGATGCAAAGGAAGCAATAGGAAGACATGCAAAAATATTATGTGAAATTAAGGTTATGTTTTGGATTAGAAGATTAGGTTTATGATTTGGCCAGTGTTTTAAATGTTCTGAACTGAACTAAGCTTACGACTGAGGGTTATTGTCGTGTTTAGTGTACGTACATATTATATTTTGTTGTACCGTTAAAATCAGTATTATGAACTTTGTTAAGTATTACAACAATGTACGTGTATGCCATGTGTGATGATTATATGGACGTACATAAATTATGTAACATCTTATAATACAGTACAAAAGTAGAGAGAAACACTAGTAGACACAAATTAGAATACACTAAAGGATAGAGAAAAACATTAGGATAAAAGAAATATAGGTTGAACAAGTAAATGAAAAACCTAATTTCCTGAAATGTGTACGACTTATAATATCATACATTGAAAATGTCGTACGTACATCAAAAGCAAAAAACAACATGTAAAACCCTAGATAAAAATACAAAGCTCGGCTGCGTACCAGTAGAAGAGGCATGATCTGCATGGATTGGAAAAGGTGCAAGATGTAATACAAAGAGGACGTAATACTACTCCCCAAAATTGCGAGAATAAGGGATGGTCAGTGATATTTAGTTGGGAAATGTGTGTCATAACCTGACCGTTGGAACTTCACACCAGAACCTTTCTCTTGCTGTAGTAGGTTCCAAGTATTTGTGCGAGCATGTGGTGAAAAGTGCATATGCAAAGGAACATAAGTGCTGAGAAGATTGATACCTCCATCCCAAGTTGGTTCGTTGCATGCTAGCCTTACCCCTTCAAGATAATTTGCAACGAGATTGCCTCCATCAAACAAAAGTTGGAAAAAAGGTCTAAAGCCAGAATGGAGGAGAACAAAATCAGGGTGTTGTAGGAATGCATCAAGGGAAACATCGTTAATGTGAAAACCTACTAGCAACCTTCGTAGTTCTGAAATGAAAGTGCGGCTAACCGGTATATAGTTGACCAAAATACTATGTGGGTTGGGCAAAGGAAGAGCGAGGTAAATTTGAAAAGAGGAGTTTGAGTTGGAAGACATTACATTATCAGGTATTTGTAAGATCGTAGCTGGACAAGAGTTCTTATTTCTCAAACTAGATGATGGTGATGGTGGTATATATAACACAAATAATTAATGTCCAGATAATTAATGATGATGTGATTTGGGTTTGAGATGTATCCATAAATAGATAGATATGTGTCAAGTCGATATAATGTACGTATGCTGATAGTGGAAATGGACAGTTAGAATTTAATGTTAACCAGTTAAAGTGCCAAAACTACATTAAATGTTACCAGCGTTTAAGAGTTCAAGGGTTTAAAAAAACATTCAGCATAAATAACATTCAGCGTGCATGCAAAATAAATTAAAGTTCACACATCCGTGAAGGGAAAAACTACAACCAAAGCTGAGAAATGGGACAGACACCTAAGTCGTAGACGTCTATAGCGTAGTTCATCCGTAGCTTGTCCACGGCGGCATATTCTAGGTGAGCCATAATTGAAAGGGGAAAATCTAAAACCCGTACTTCTGCGAATTTCATGGCTAGTGGACCACAATCAGTGGGAACAGGAACCTGGGCTATGTCTTTCTCACGATTGAGCTTGAATGGTGTAATAGGGAATTGGTCCACTTGAGACACATTCTTCATGGTGTACCTTATGAAGAATGGCAACATCTCTAAAATGGGTTGCATTACCTTCTTCAATCCGGTGTCCTTGGTGACAGATATTAGTGGATCGTACACAGTGAGTGTACGATTAATGAGATGCATTTCGATAACCACCCAGTGATTTTCCTTCCAACTCATCGGAGCAAGAACTCGATCAACGTCCTCTAACCACTTCAGCTTAGGTACTCTGTTACTGACATCGCCACACGAAATTCCTAATAGGTTGGGTTTCCACTTGAAATTATCTTTGTCCTTGTGAACCTTAAATGCAGCATACTCAGCAATTAGTTCTGATGGCATGGTTGAGTCAACGATGATGCAACGATTATTCTTCATGGACTCCCCTGCCTTCTTCCAGAGCATAAGGGAGATCAGATCCATGTGCTGTTTGAAAAAAAGTTTAAAAAGAAATCTCAGAATCGATAGACGGTGTAGCTGCGTGTACGTACGTTTTAAATATCTAAAAGACGTACATACTTACCAGGGGTTTGAGAGCGCTTTGGGGTTTGACTAGTTCTACCAAGAATTTATTAGAAACCTTATGGTATCCGAATACTTCCAACATCCTGGTAGGAGATAGTTAGAAATTTATACAGTGCTAAGGCAATTAAACCGAAAGGGAATGTAATTTTATAAATAAATAACGAACTTACATATCACGCCTTTGTAAGAATGATATTAGACGGCCGTATTTACCATAATCCAGCTCATCAAATGGGTTGTATAGAGAATTGCCAGTAATAACCGGTGGTGGTTTTCTTGCGTTTCCGACAAACTCTTGCATCTTAGTTGTCACCGTCCTCTGCCTAGTGCCAACTCTCCTTTTTGGAAGCTCCTCCACCAAATCAACATGTTTCACTAACACCTCTTTATCGAGATCCTTTATGATCTATATCATAAGAAAATGTTCAGTTTTAGTAAACTAAATAAATATAAACAAATTATATATGGGGATACCTCGTTGATAATGTGGCTGTCATTGTTGGTAAAGAACTCATCGGTGACACGTACATGAGATTCTTGTGGGAAGAGTTCTTCAGACAGTGGTTCTTTGTCCTCAGCACCCTGTTTAGGATTAGTGGTGATGGGCAGTATATGTTCAGGTTCATCAGTTGTATGATCTGGTTTCATGTGTACGTCTACCTCGGGCTGTGTACGTTCCTAGAGATGATTGAAATTAGATCTTGTGTACATGTATTAGTATAGTCTGAATATGGGTAGACAATAAGAAATTTAGACAATAAGACATTTAGGATATATTGGGATTAGTAGTTGAAGAGGCTCCTGAGGAATCGGGACGTTCGAACGTGGTTCTTGCTCTCCAGCCACCTAGTGATAATGACATGCACCATTAATTAATCAGATGTGGAATTTAAGGTTAAGAGGGCGAGACTTGTACCTGAGCTGGTTGGCCATGAATGACAGGCCCATCAGCATCGGGAGATTGAGACTATTCAAAGAAAATGGTTAAAAGATAAAAAAAAAAAATGATTCTTTTTGAGGATGAAAACCAAGATGAACATATATTTAAAGGTTTGAACGTTCAATACCTGTATATTTGTATGAACTGGATCGGTGTGTACGTCTAAATCATCCAGGGCTTCAACTGGTGTATGTTCCTAAAGATAGATACACTTATATGATTATACGGATGTTACGTGTACGTATATTAGTTGAATATGAAGTTTAGTGTACCTGCTGAATATTTAGATATATGGGCCCAAACGGAACATCAGATTCTTGGCCACACGGCAGCTGTTGTAAATGTGGTTGACCGATTAAGGTATGACTTTCGTAATAGTAAACCGATAGAAGAGTATAGATTATTTTTACCTGAGTTGGAGGTACATGGACAACAAGCATTGGGTCTACGTGTGTTTATTCCTAAACAATCAAATATTTATAACAAATTTAAAACTATATGATCTCCGATAAGTTTATTAATTTATATAATTTATGTGTGTACCTGTACAAAATTTTGCTCAACCGGTGAAGTGGGGGCGTCTTTTTCTTTAGCTTGAGGGATCTGTCACAAATTTAATTCAACCATTAATATAGTTCAAGTGCGCGTAGATAAATACTTATAGGTTACGTGTTGTATGTCTACAAGGATCTGTCACAACCTTTGTTTGTTGTATGTCTACAACCTTCAGATTTACATGTTGTTCCTAAATAAGAGAAAAGTTAGACAGTCAACATTTAGCATTCTGATGATAAATGGGTAGGTTTTAATTTGTACTAAGTACCTTTTGATGATTTTGTAGAGCGGGTAAGCCTAAAACAATGTTAATTTCTCCCTAATGAAGAAATAGGAAAGTGTCAAAAATAAGCATTTAACGGACAGATGATTAGTTTATGTTTCTGTTTACAAATAATGGTTATAGGTGTATACCTGCTTGTGTGTTTGTTGAATGTTATTTCCTTCAGCGTGTACCTCATCACTACCGTGGACGTTTATATGACCCTTGATGTTGAAAATATTGGTATAAGAGCTGGAAAGTTTAAGGTGTACGGACACGAAGTAGTTATGGTGTGGTGTACCTGAGGTGGTAGGTTTTCTGATTGTTTGTCTTGCTGAACGTCAATTGCTTCGTCAACTCCGGTAGATGTTTTCTGAAATTAAAAATTCTCAGAATTAATAAAAAATTAATATTAAGGTCTATCATGTGTGTACACGTGATAGGTAGTTACCTGTTGAACCTCAACTAAGTCTATAAGAGGCGGTTGGACGTTAGCAGAAGTAGATGGGGGCTTGTTTACAAGCCGCGGCGATTTCCGAATCCCTGGTTTAGGGATATTGGGTTTCCCAATTATTCGTGATCGTTTGGGAGATTTCGGATCCGACCTGGCAGTAGTTGGCACCTTTGTACTGCTTATGCCGTTGAATGCTGCAGCAATCTCTTGCCGTATAAAAACTTTAAGCCCTTCCACCAACTTCTCAGTTTGCTGAGAAAGCCTTAAAAAGCCACGACGCATCTCAACACTTAGAAGTTCTGGATCATCTTCACCATGGGTAGATTCGTTGATGGATGGTTGTTTTTTTTTTCTTATAAGCCCCATCTTGAACTGGTTCTTTTCCCTTTCTTTTCTTTGAAAGTGGGGGAGCTGTAAACATTTGGGGTATATAATTAAGGTGAGGAAGCAAAAATTGTACATTTGAATGATGTAGCATTAGGAAAGGTTTTTACCATCTGACTTGCTCGAGGGAACGTAGGAATCATCACCACCTAGCCACATATGGTCTGTGAAATGACATCCTTCCTTAATTAATCTTTCAAGATATACAATTGAAGGATCCTCCACCTCGTCGGTCCAGTCCAGGGATTCCTCGCAAGGCGGATCGTCAGTGTGGAGGATTGAGTCGACGGTGACCTAAAAAATTGCCGTACTTAAAGTTAGACATTTGTTCACGTACACCCGGACGATAGACGTTCAATGTACGTACATAAAAGATAAAGTGCGCATAGTATTTAAAAACTGAATTGCTGAAAGAAGTACGTACATGGTAGTACATAGATTTGGAATTGAGTTTACTGTTAAAGAGAGAAGCGCGTGCATAAAAAACGATTACATGTTCCTCTTTCTCCAAAGCCATTATTGATGAGGTGTGGATTGGGCGGATTTTAGCCAAGTGTTGAATTGAACGCTGAGTGAAAACAGCAGTATCTTGGGAATCTGGCAAAAGCTTTCGAAGCGCAGGGACAGCTTCAAAAGCAAGGAGCTGGAGAGCCATGGGGAAGCCGTGCATACCTTTAGATAATTGTTTAAGAGTAACAACCAACGCAGAAATGGTTTTTGGATTTGTTGTGCAGCTTATCGTCTCGCACGTTCTTTCAAACGATTTCCTACCCCAAGGGTATTTGCAGAAAAACTCGACATTTTTGGTCATCTCCACAGTCTCAGAAGAAGGTCGAACAGGCTGTGTTCCACAAATCAGAATACCGTCTACTATGATAATGAGTGCGATAGCAAGTTTCTTCCAATCAGGTAACTCTGAATCTTCAGCCTTAAGCATGTCAACCAATTCAATAATTGATGGGTTACTGTCTTTGCCAAACAAAACATTCCAAACTGATTGGCAGCCAGGTTGGACAGCAGTAACATCATCAACGTCTTTTGTAGATGGATAAGGACCACATGGTAGACCAGTAAGGAGCCATAATTCCCTCAAAGAGAACTTCAGAGGTTTACCAGCAAATACTATCCATATCTCGTGACGCTTGTTAGTAACCAGCTGTCGAGTAATGAAACCAAGAACAAGTTTCCCGGAAAATGACATCTCCGGCTGAGAGAATGAGAATAACTTACCAAAACACGAATTAAGTAAGAAATCTAGTTCCTTAGTTCCACGCAAAGCTTTTCTTATCACCTCTAGATACTCTGGTTTAGAGTATGCATTTATCTTAGCCTTTTTAGGATAGTGACCCATGGCAAAAAGGCGATTAGGAAGAAGGTCAGAATGTACACCGCTCGTAGACGCCCTATTCAAATCCATCCCTTACAGTATGTTTCGTAACCTGAAAGTAGTCGTACACGAATAGACTCTGAACCATTGGATGTGATATGAACCATTGGATCCTGGAGTTTTTTTTTTTTTCAAAAAATAAATAAAAACGGCTAGTTAATCTGAGCCGTTGGATTCTGGAGTTACCTAGTACATGACGATTCTGACATTTTTATAATTATGCAATTTATTGTTTATTTTTTCAAGTAATTTATTGTTTATTTTCTGCAGTACAAAAATGTTGTTTTTCGTTCAAACCAAAAATAAAAACGATGACACGATGTTGTAAAGTTTTGAAAAAACAAATTTTTTTATATATATCTTTGTGAGTTAGTTTTTATGATGTAAGTGTAAAACAAGTAGATTAAAAATTTCGACTTATGTTAAACTTTTGTGTGGTCACTTATTTATTTATTTTTTTTCTTGGACAAAAAACTCATTTATTTCATTGCTATGGATAAGGTTTGGGCCTTTAATGCAGGCCCACACCAAAATTGGTCTACCGAGTTTTGACTTCACAAGTCCGGCAAATAAAACGGATTATATTATGATATCTGTAGACTTTTTACATTGGTGATGAGTGCCACTATTATAATTAGTCACTTTCAGTATTAAAATTTAGGGTAAACAAATTGTGATACTTTTGACTTAGCCACATCTACACAACCCAATTTTCCATTGCTATGTAGCTATTTTGTTTCTATGATTATGATGTCTATAAATGTTTGGAAATTTCTCTCCACAACTCGTTATAAGAAACTAAAAAAATGGTCTTACTTTTCAAAACTATTTAATTTAGCTTAGAAGTTTCCGTGATTAATATTCAGTCCCAATTTTATATGACTCCAGATGTAAACTAAACATAGTTTGTTTATTTAAAACAAAAAAGTACTTATAAATCTTTTTTTTTTATCATCGAATACTTATAAATCCAGGGACTTTCTGGCAGAGACAAAATCAGATTAGATTATATTTTGTTTTTTTTTTTTCAGACAAATAAAAAAACAGAAGAAAAAAGACACAGAGACTCTGCTTTTAAGACACGGCAAGAAAGTCAACCAGCGAAACCCAATACAAAGAAAGAGATGATTTTTTCATTAAAAACAAAATTAAAAACAGCAAAATTTAAGTCTACACTTCGTCGTCGTCTTCCACTACTAATTTCGTGGTTTTATCGAAGACTTTTTTTTCGGAGAAAGTACATTGCAGACTGTCAATAACCCTTTCGTCACGGTATTACTCCAAAGCCGCGTAGTGGTAGACTCCAAACTTATCCTTTCTTTATGGATTTTGGATTCTGGGTTCTCCGATTTTGAGGTAATTCTCTAATGGGTTCTCTCTGATTTCGCGTTTTTTTTAGTATAAAAGGGCTTCTTTTTTTGGGTGAGGGGATTTAGGGTTTCTTGATTTATGAAAAGGTTCTTGCTTTATTTGCAGGTTCTGGTGGAATTAGTTAAGATAAAAAAACTTGAAAGGTGTTGGTTTTTGAATCAAACATCTACTTCTCATGGACAGGTTATGTTGCTTCGGTTCTTCAGACTACGATGTATGCAAACTCAAATCTCATATCTGGTTTTCTCTTTCCTCTTTGGTCTTTTTTGTCTGTTTCTTCACAAAGACGACTTATGATTAGCATTGACTTGTTAAACTGATTCTTGTAAAAGCTAATTTTAGACTGAAATCGAATCAATTTTATGGGTCAAATGTTGTAAGGCTTGGGAAAATTTGGTCTTTTATGTCTTGTGGTTTTTCATTTGCTTGATGAGTTTAAAAAGAGGTCTAAATTTGGTCCTAATGTTGTCTTAAAACAATTTCTACTTCTGTGTTCATGGAGTGAAAATTTTTGATCTGAGTCTTGTATACAATTCTTGATATGATTGTTATGTCTTTTAATTTGGCGTTGTAGCTTGTGGTTGGGAGGGCGTCAAGTAGTTCTGGGAAAGGGAAAAACAGCGAAGGCGAGATCAAATTTGGTTATAGCTTAGTGAAAGGGAAAGCTAATCATCCAATGGAGGATTATTACGTCTCCAAATTCATGAAAGTAGATGGTAAAGAGCTTGGTTTGTTTGCTATCTACGATGGTCATTTGGGTGAACGTGTTCCTGCTTATCTACAAAAGCATTTGTTCTCCAATATCCTTAAAGAGGTCTGCAAAAAACTTCCACCATCTTAGGCTTTCTTTCACAGCTTCTAGCTTCGTGTTTGTTCTGTCTTTTTAACATTTTTTCAATGGTTTTAAACTTGTGTGTGTGTTCAGGAGCAGTTTTGGTTTGATCCTCACAGATCAATAATTGCTGCCTATGAGAAGACAGACCAAGCCATTCTGTCACATTCTGACTTAGGCCGTGGTGGCTCAACCGCTGTAACCGCTATTCTGATGAATGGACGGCATTTGTGGGTGGCAAATGTGGGCGATTCCCGGGCGGTTCTGTCTCGTGGAGGTCAGGCAATACAGATGACTGTAGATCACGAGCCGCACACTGAAAGATTGAGCATCGAGGATAAAGGAGGCTTTGTATCGAACATGCCAGGTTACTCTCTTAGATGATAATACCAAAGCACATCAAGTCAAAGAGAAAAAGGTTATTCAAACATCAGATCCCAATACATGTCTTTTTGTTGTTGTTTTTCTTTCAGGAGATGTCCCTCGGGTTAATGGGCAGCTAGCTGTTTCACGTGCTTTTGGAGACAAAAGCCTCAAAACACATCTACGGTCGGATCCAGACGTTAAAGATTCATCGATAGATGATCACACAGATGTTCTTGTTCTTGCTAGTGACGGTCTATGGAAGGTAAAAGCAAATGGTGTTTTCTTTTTTTTTTTTATTACTGGTTTTGGTTCTTATGGTGTTGATGTGTAATGGTATAGGTGATGGCTAACCAAGAGGCGATTGATATCGCAAGAAGAATCAAAGATCCATTGAAAGCAGCAAAAGAACTAACAGCGGAAGCACTGAGAAGAGATAGCAAAGATGATATATCTTGCATCGTCGTCAGATTAAGGTGATGAAAGATCTTTTGAAACCACCAAGAAAAAGAGGATGAAAACAATTAGAAAAATGGAAGAACCAAATAAATAAGTTTGATTATGAAGAGTAGAAGATGATGTAAAAGGTTTTTTATTTTTCCTCCGGTGTAAAATGGTTGAATCGGTTTTCCGGATGTTTGGTAATTTGATTGGTTTGATTTGTGGTTTGTGTAAGTGAAAGTGAGAATCATATGATTTGTGTATAAAAAAACAACTTATCCTCTGCTTTGATCTGAGATGATTACCACAAGTGGGTAGGGAGTGTATATAATAAGCTTTGTGTGCTGCTTCTGTCTCTGCTCTTGGATAGTCTTCATGTTCTCTCAAACTTTTAGTTACAATTTTTTAACCCATCTTGTGGCACCTAAACTAGTATAGAGGATTGAGTAAAAGCAACTTTTTCTAGCATAATGGTTTGTGTTATTAGTTGCTATATCAGCAAGAGAATATATTTGCAAAAATAAGTTTGTGCTAGTGGCATTTTCAATCTCATTTCAGAACTAAACATGACATTGAAATCTCATGACTTGATGAGTTAAGAGGTTTCAATGTCAAGACAATAAGTTTCATTTCAATGTCGAGAAAAACAAAAATCCAAAAGAGAAGAGAGTAAACAAATGATAGAAGAAGTGGTTCAAAGCAATATTTCGCCAACTCAAAACCTTCTCTCAAGAACAGAGAAGCTTTAACAGTTCGGTGCCAAAGGATGGCTTCTTACTTTCTCCACTTCATTAGTCCTGCACAGTTAAGTCATGCATTCAATATTTACTAAAATGTAAAAAAGAGGAAAGATATTTGGAAAAGTGTAAAGCTTTTTCACAGATTTGCTTACTTCGTCTTGTGTCTTGTCCCCTTTAGATTGTTCACCTACAAGACAAAAGGTTTAAATAGCATTCAATGCAAGTTACACTGGTTTGGTCTTAACAATAAAGTTTTAAAAGAAGTCTCGTGTGTTGTTATCATTATTATTACCTCCTTCCTCTAGATCAGAGGTCCATAAAGTGAGGTTATCTCTGAGAAGCTGCATGATAAGTGTGCTGTCTTTGTAAGAGTCTTCATTAAGACTGTCTAGCTCAGCGATAGCTTCATCAAACGCTTGCTTCGCCAAATGACACGACCTGAGGAGAAATTTCATTCAAAACTCGATGTTTCATTGCATAAACAGGTAAGAAATAGTGCAAATTCTAGCCATGGATTACCTTTCTGGAGAGTTCATGATCTCGTAGTAGAAGACAGAGAAGTTGAGAGCCAAGCCGAGTCTGATTGGATGAGTTGGACCCAATTCCGAGCTAGCTGTAGTCGTTGCAGCCTATACAAAAACCGCAAATTTATGTCGAGGCCAAATTGATCTAGTAAATGAGAATGTGAAAAGAAAACTAGAGAACATACTTCATAAGCCTTGAGTGATTGATCAGCAGCTTCATCACGGTCAGAACCAAACTTAAACTCAGCCAAGTACCTAAAATAGTCTCCTTTCCTATCAACACAAATCCGAAAAACCGATTAATCTGCTTCATGAGTGTGTCAAAATAGACTCTTGCATTTGATTTAAAAGTCGGAATGAGAAACCAACATCTTGTAGTAGAAAACAGTGGATTCTCCTGAAGTTGCGGATGGGACAAGATGCTTATCGATGACAGCCAAAATGTCGTCGCAGATCTTGGAGAGCTCGTCTTCGACCTTTGTCCTGTAATCTTTGATCCTCTTTGCGTTCTGTTCGTTTCCTTTCGATTCTTCTTTCTGCTCAATCGAAGAGAGGATCCTCCACGATGCTCTCCTAGCACCAATCACATTCTTGTACCCAACGGATAACAAGTTCCTCTCTTCAATTGTGAGCTCAACATCAAGTGCTGCAACTTTCTTCATTGCTTCAACCATCTCTGCTTGAAAGTTGAAACCAATCGAAGCCAAATCAAAAAAAGAAATAATCTAATCGAATTGAATTTTTACATAAACCCTTTTTATCCGGGGAAAAATATCGAAAAAGATCCGATTTTACGCAGGGGAAAGAGAAAAACTTCGAAAAAGAGCATCCAAAATTCACAAATCCCTAAAATGAAAAACTTCAAATTGATAAACAGCAAAAACTGCTTAGATTGATTCCAATTACCAAACCAGTTCACAAACAAATCGATGCCAACAACACAAGTAACCAAATTCATAAGAACCCTTCAAAGTAGCCGTATAAATATTGTTAAAATCCGTACATTTTCCGACAGAACACAAATATACACAATGAAACGGAGATCTAGGGACTTCGAAGATTAAAGAGAACATAGAACAAAAGTACGGTATTTGTTTACCATCGTATCTCTCTGTTTGCTCGTTTAGCTTCGCCAAGTATACTTGCTTCTTTCTCTCCTTCTCCATCACTTCTCTCTCTCTCTCTTCTCTCTCGAAAAAAAATTATTAGTCTTCGTTCTGATCAAAAACTGCTTTGTCGCAATATAAAGAAATTTTGGCGGTTGGGTTTCAGACAGGAGAAGCAAAAAATCTACGGCTGAGAATAAGTCTCGGATAGTGGAAAGCCTCAATTACTGATAACGACGAAATCTCAACCGTCAGATTTATGGGCCCCCCCGTATCTTTGTGTTTTCATTACCCTCTCTCTGAATCAGAGACTGTTTCGCCTTTTATCTCTTTTTTTATTTTCTCCCGCCAATTGAATTACCCATAAATTAGGGTTTTACTCTAATCGTCTCTCTCTCTCTCTCAATTTCTTCCAAGGTGAATGAATCTCTCTCGAAAAAACAATAGAGATTTCTCGATTTTATATGTTTAATTTACGCTCCGCTCAATTTTGGAAAACCCCAATTTTTCAGAATGGCTGATGAAGTGGATGCTCTCTCTCAATTTGATATATCGAAGGAGGTAAATTTACAATTTCGAGCTTTTGGGGAATTTTGATTTCGGATTTTTGAGAGGTTGTGTTTTTGAACTGAAATTAGGAAACGGATAAGCTTGTTTCGGAGGTGATTAGATTCATACTCTTCAAGTCGCATCAAAACTCAGGATGCCCAATTAAACGAGAAGACTTGACTCAGATTGTTACTAAGAACTATCGTCATCGAAACCTCGCGACCTGCGTGATCAACGAAGCTAAGAGCAAGCTCTCGAACGTATTTGGGTATGATTTGAAAGAGCTTCAACGCTCTAGGCCTTCTTCTACAGTTCAAACAAGGCTTCCTCAGTCACAAAGTACGACATTTGGTTAATAAAGCACCGCCTTTTTGATCGAGCTCGGGGCTTAGAGTTTAGCTAAATTGTTTTGTTGAATTTATTACAGGTAATGTTGACGCTAAATCGTATGTGCTTGTGAGTCAATTGCCAATCGAAGTGTATAGAAAATACATCGTGGAAGAGACCACGAGTCCTATGACTGGCTTCACGTTCGCGGTTCTCGCCATTGTGCAGCTTGCAGGAGGTAAAATCCCTGAAGGTATGTTGCATTCTAAGTGCTATTTATCCGACAAGACGATCTTTTTTTGGTTCGATGCAATGTTTCTATGCTTTTGATAGTTGCTAATTTAGTAATACCTTGTAGAGTCTCTATTGTTTTTAAGAATTTTGTTTGTTGACATCTTTCCTCTTGCATCGACATCTTTAAGAAACTCTTTGGCATCATTTAAGGCGAATGGGACTGCACGAAAACGATGAGCATAATGCTGTGTTTGGGAACAACAAGCAGACTCTGGAGACACTAGTCCAACAAAGGTGAGGCTTTTCTTTAACCTGAGGCGAAAGATCTTCGTAATGCTGTGTTTTCATGGTTCTTCTCAAAATGCTTTGTCACTTGGATAGGTTCTTGCAGAAGGAGAAAGTAAGTGGCCCAGAGGGTAATACTCTGTTTTATGATCTTGCCGAGAGAGCCTTAGATCCTCAAGTTAGCGAGAAAATAAAAGATTATATTTCGCAGGTACTGGATGGAAGAATATACATCTTCTTTGTGGATTTTAATCATCTTAGTTCAGATGTGACTAAGATTTGGCTTTTTGTGAAATTTGCAGATCCTGAAGAATGATGTCTCAGTTGTAGAGATTGATTAGTGGAAGATTTGGCCTTTAGAGATTTGGTGCAAGTCTTTGACTCATGTATTTTGTAAGATTGCCTTTGATTATTCAATGGAAACAAGTTTAGGCAAAGATCGGCTCTGATATAATATTGACAGAAAGATTATGAATTGACTTATAATCTTGCCATCTGATGACATATACACTTCTGCTACAAAATGTTGAGCTATGAATTAAAGCCCTCTCCAGAGGAACTGCTGAGATTATACAGGAAAAGAGGGAAAAACTTTATCCTGAAAAGCTGCAACAGATGGCTGATACAGCCAAACATTTTGATGAGCTTGCTACATTTTAGAATTTTTGAAGTCACTGAGAAGTTGAACTTCCTCTGTTTGATGAGCTTGAATCCCCGATTGAGACAGTGGCCAAAGACTTGGAGGCCCATGCTCTGGCGTTCATGGCTCCTCCCTGCAGATTGCTCCTCTTGCAAGGCTCTTTAAGATGCATGCATAATTGTACGGCTCGGCTCAGAAACCCGACTGTATGTTCTTGCAGGCTTTCCAGTCTCATGTTCTGAGCAATCCGTCTCCAAGCGAATTTCATAAACACGACTAGTGTAGGGTAAATCAAGTGGAGCAATCTCAGCAAGACGAATACAATGGCAAGAGTCAGATAGGTCTCTTGTCGAAGCATATTCTCAGGTGATCTTGCCCATGTGAAAGGGCAGTTCTCTGGCTCAGTGTTGTTTTCGTTCCCGAGATGAGGAACTGATACGCTTTTTTCCAGAGAAGTCTTATCCAGCGTTTCAATGCCTACAATCGCATGTTTTTTTCCTTGTTAGTTCCACTGGTTGAGCTATTCAAAAAGATCATAACACAATAGCAAGAATGTCTATCCATTTGTAAACGAACCAAGACCAGCATACAAAACCAACTCTTTTGTAACTTCTCTCGACTATCTTCACTACAGAAAACAACCACTATCCACATGAGGGTAAAACAAAAGAATGCCTTACCGGTAACATCACTGTAGAAAGCAACAAGAGAATCAAGCATTCTGTTCCCTCGGTATCGAGCCCGCATAGTTGAATTCAAGAGCAAGAGAGTAGGAAACCCATGAACTCCATACTTAGACAGGGTGCTGCATCACAACAAGTAATCAAAAGATCATCATAACATAAAAAAAAAAAAAAAAAAAAATTAACCCGAGACCCAGCTTAAAAATTGANGACCCAGCTTAAAGATTGAAGCTTTATTAACCAACCTCGGCTTAACGGATGATTCTTTAATTGCAAAATGAGGAATTGAAGAGTAGAGAGAAGAGATGACATCGAAACTCGGTCTAAACGACCTTGAGAAGGGGCACCATGATGCATAAAAGAGCAAAGCCACATAATCACACTTGTTCTTATGAATCATATCCAAAGCTATTTGCAACCAACGCTCATCACCCTTCACAACGAAAAGCAAACGCACCAATGAATAAACATCACCAGAAGCAAAAACATTCAAAATTCAGAAATCTATCAAGGATTTGATAACAGTTCATAAGAAACAAACACAGGTTATTCCGATTAAGCTAATATTCAAATCAAGCTGAAACCCTAGAAATTGAAATCGCTATTTTTCGATTAATTGCATAAATTCGAGGCGTAAAGATCGAAAACTTTCTTCCGACTTACCTCGGTGACGGCAACAAAATGAGGACGCTCGTCTAATTCATCACCAATAGCTCCAGAAACAGGACAAGACTGATCTCGAAGTCCAAAGATGTAATCTTTAGCAGACCTCGTACCACAAATCGGAACCCTAACGGAAAAGGCGTCGGCGGCAGAGAACGTTAGATTCCCAAACACCATCAGAACCAGCAACAACAAGATCCCCTTCTCCATTAACGAATACTAATTGATACCCAGAAGCTCTCTCTCCCCAAGAGAATCAAAGAATCCAAGAAAAAGAAATGTTGCAGATGCAAGCTGGATAATTGTTTGTTGCCGACAAAGCAGAAAAGCTTGAGAAGTCGATGTCTCTGCTATAGCGAAATCGAATCAATGGCGTTTTTTTTTTGCAGAGATTTTATTGAGAGCCAATGGATTTTGTGATGGGGAGAAGCTATTCAGAGGATATCAATGAGAAGAAAGGAGGAGAAGAAGAAGCGGTTTGTGGTTGCTGGGCACTGGGTTGCTCGTAGGAACAAAGCAAACTTTTTTCTTTTATGATAAAAATTACAATATCTAAACCGGAATTTTTTTGTTTTTTTAGTAAACTCAGATTGGGTGTTTAATCCGGTTTCGGTTTCGGTTTCAAATTTGGGATTTTTGTAGATTTTTAATATAAAATTTATTACTCAACCAAAATGATTCAACAAGTGGGAAGTAATAAGTGAAAGCAGTTGAGAGAGTATTAAAATTTTAGAGGCATATGTGAGATTGTGACAAGGAGTGATTTTATACAGACACCTTGACAAATTAACAAAAAATAAATTAGTGTATTAAAAAATTCAAAATAATTTTTAAAAAAAAAGAAATTGAAGCTTACTAGCACGGACAACTTTTGGGAGTCTGCAACTTGCGCCGAAGTCTATCGCCTCTACATGTTGAAGTAGAAGCTTTAGTATGGGTTATGAGAAGTCTGATAGCAGAGAGAAGGACAAGTGTACATTTTGTTACGGATTGCTCCGATCTGGTGAAGATGGTATCTACACCAGCAAAATGGCCGGCTTTTGAGATACTATTAGGCGAGATCGAGGAGAGTAAGAGTTTGTTTTCCTCTTTTTCCATTTCTTTTATTCCACGGCAAGATAATTTTAAAGCGGACTTACTAGCACGGAGTGTCCGTGTCTATCCGCATCATATCATGTTTGTAAACACTTTACCACCGTCATGGCTCTTGGAGCTTTTTAATTAATAGAACGCCGTTGACAAAAAAAAAAATTATAAAAAAAAAAAATTATATGTAAGCAAATTCTAGTTATGGATACTTTTTTCAATCAAGCGGATAAACTGTTTCTACGAGTTGTAGATATGTTCTTCACATTGTTTAATGCACTCTTTCCAAACTAGTTAAATCATCGACTGATGAGAAGCTAGTCGAATGAGAATCCAATGCAATCTATCAGATGAGACAGCAATGATATACAAAGTCAAAGTGTTCAACTAATCTAGGATCATATGACACCCTAAAAGGTTTCAAACAATAGCCTCACAAACCGTGGAATGTGATGAATCATAGGTTTTTAACTTGAAATCAATTTGTAATTTGAATTGATTAGTTCACTGGAGTTATATACTAGTATTGATTCTTTTGTTTCTGACATAAGATTTTTAATATGTTTTTTCGAGATAATCGTTTTTTGGCTCATTTATTTCGAAATAAATCTCATTTTTTCTTTTAAATATGTTATACAAATTGTTTTATTGGATTCATGTGAGGAATTATGGGCTTCCAACTTAAATCAAAATAATTGTATTGGTCCATATCATTGATATATTAGTGTTAATCTTTTATTATTTTTTTTTTTTGTTGATAACTATGAGGTTCCGGACCACGGTCTAACTAATCCTCACATGGTGAATGTAGTCGTCTAGTAGTTCATTCACGGAGTTTTTTAATGAACCTAAAGTATGATACCATTTCAACTATCGAAGAGCAGAGTTTGATAATTATGAGAGATTAGATTCTTTATTACTTATGATGTGAAATTCCTAACATGAAAGTAAAGAAGATCATGAGTTTTGTCTGGTTTTCCACAGAATACACAGCGTTGCGACATACCCTACTCCCTCATTCGAGAGCGAAGCGGTTACATATTTCAAGCCAAGTGACGATCCTTTATGAACTTCCCCAATTTCTGGTAAGACTTCATGGCTCTATAGAGTTCAAGTCAAGTGACGAAACTGAATTTTCACATTTGTTGCGAAAACCAGAAAACTCAACTCCAAACAATCCGACCGTCTTGTATCTTTATCTCCTCCCATATATTTTTTTTGAGGAGAAAACTAGACTGTAATTATCATGTGCATGCCTCCATGAAAATATATTAGGGGCTCGCTAACAACTAAAACGGGGAAATTACCATAATTTGATCGTAAGGTAGTGGTCGTGAAGAATATGGGTTTGTCATCTTAGGTGTACCCTAAAACTCCTAAGAATGAAAGTGGCATTACAAGTCGAGGTGTTCGGGCTTAGAGTCAACCCAAGCGACCAAAAATTAAGTTAAAAATTGACACCAAGTTCTCCTAAGTTAAATTCAGGCTCGTATCTACCTATGTGCCGTAGTTGTATTTGAACCGGATCCAGGATCCAATTTCAAAATTTTGTTCATATTTAGGGACCTAGTTTTAAAATTTTGTTCACATTTATTTTAGAACAAATGATATTAGTATCAATTTAGAGACATTTTTTCTAATATTGCACCGTGTCTTGGTAATAGTTGAGTTGGCCCTGGTTAAATTACATGTGGTATTACAAGATTCATCTAAGTTGAAGTATACATGACGCTAAGTGATTCATCCAAACCTTATTAGCAATATTTAACGTACGTAAATGTAATTTTTTTGGTTTTGCTTCATCTTGTGGAAATTTTTTTGACGTAAGAGTTAATTTGTTTTTTTTTTTTTTTTTTTTTATAACTCAGGGGTAAATCCCAGATCTATAGAGGGGCCTAGACTAATCTCTTGGGGAGGTGCAGTCCACGGATAGACTCTCTCTCTGGATATGCAAATGGGCATGAAAGCATGGACCCATATCCGTGTGGATGTTCAGGAACAATGTGTTGTAATTTTACGCAGCAGGTGGATCGAACCTGAAACGTGTTGGCGTCCCAGACCCGTCCTCTTACCACCTGA
>OVAY01001028.1:0-37694 GCA_900406395.1 Kernera saxatilis
ACACTTTGTTATCTACCTAATTAACTGTTTTTTCTTTGCTACATGATGCAAATACTTTTATTTATACGCTAAATTCTTTCAGTATTCTTTTTGTTAGTAACATATTATGATGGCTTTAATTTTTCAATAATACAAATCATGCATTTTCTTAAAAGACAGGTCTTCGATTTAAGTATCTAGGGTTGTTTTCACTATTTTCATCCAAGAGCTGCAATAGAAACTAAAAAACCTTGAAAAATAAATATTAGTATATGTATAATGACTTTATCTATTAGTTTTAAACTAAAAAACCTTGAAAAAATAAATGATTCATTTTATTGGGCTCCACTAAAAAAAAAGTTTGCTTGGGCTTTGGATACACGGAAAAATTAAGACATATCTCAAAAAATTTAGTAAAAAAAAATAAAAAACGAACGAACAAAGGAGGGCAAAAACTAAAATTAAGTGGGGGCAATGGATTATATCATTTGTATTATACATGATGTGTCGATATTTTATAGGGGGCAACTGCCCTCTCCTTGTATCAAGTACATCCGCCCCTGCTTACATGTGGACACTTTCTAAACGGTAGATGATAAAGAAAAATATATAACGATGATAAATATCAAATTTTTTTGAGGTTAACGGTTGACTATTTTTATCACGATTTTGCGAAGTCAACCACGAGTTGAGGAATTATTGTGCGTATGTGATAGTTGATGATTTAATATGCCAATTTCAAATAGTTGGAGAATTAAAAGAGAATTTTTTGATGACGGATAAATAGTTTTAACAGTTCGCCGTTTTGAAGTTAATGTCTGACTTTTTAATTCCTAATTTGCGAAGTCACCTAAATATTGGAGAATTTATTTGTGCAAGCAATAGTTGGAAAATAAAATCGCTAATTCCAAATACTTGAAGAATTAAATGAGCAATTTCCTGAGGTTTAATAGAATATGCAGAGAACGTGTTCGCTGGAATGCATGTGAGAGGAGTTTGTCACGATTCAAGGTCTTACAAGTTGATGTTATTGGTTGTTTTAGAGCATCTTCATTGGTTTTCAACTTCTCATGTGAATATTTCACAATTTTTTATTAATAAAAAAAGGAAAAAAGAGAGTGAAAAAGATTCTTAAATCAAAACATTTGAAAAACTTCATAAAAAATCTTATGAGATACGTAGTTCTCATTGATTGGTTCAAAAAAATTTAATTATATGTCCATATACACCTTTATTTGAAAGTTGCATTTGAAAGGAAATTGTATATGTTGTTTAGATTATGTTTTAAACATTCAGAATACGTATTCTAACTAGTCTAAAACAATAGATGTCAAAAAAAAAATAGTCTAAAACAATAGACAAAAAACGTGGACCCGTTTTCTCAAACTCAAAATCGTGACCATTTCTCATATCGAGATTTTTTTCAGTGTCAAGGATGAATATGCTGCAGGTCTACGTGATTTCTGGTGTATAAAGATCGTTTGGCAACAAGGAGTGGAGATTCATTGTTGATGAAGAAAAACGAGCGAGATTACTGAATTTGTACACAACTACAATGCTTGAAGAGCTTAAGCTCGTGGTTTCAGAAGATTACGAAATAGAACAGAGTATGGTAGATATGAAATTTAGTTATTTACATACTGATTTGAACGTTGATTTTCCTCCTGTTGTTATCACGAACGATCGACAAGTGAAAATTTTTGTTGGGTATTCGAAAAGAAACTTCAGTAATCTATGATTAAAGGTGCTTTGATTGAAATAACTAGGTTGATCCTGAATTAAGATGAAGCGGGAGAGACGATGAAATCGACAATTTAGAAGACCAACTGCTTAATTCTTCATGAATTTTAATCTATTATTTATAAACCTATCCCAAATTGCTTGAACCAAAAACTACAAAAGAAACGAGGAAGAAGGAAAACGAAGGAAGAAAAAAAACTAGGAAGAAAAATAAAAAGTTGTGACATTTTTACCATTTTTTTAATTTTAAATTAAATTTTCTAATTTTAAAACTAATGTGAGACATTTTTTATGAAATAGAGGGTTTGATAATAACTCTTTTTTTTTTGTTACGAAATTATGAATATAAATTTAAAAAAAAAAATTAATTCACAAAATTAGGGATACAATAAGATTTCAATTAATATAAAGTATAGATCAACAAATCCGAAATATAAAAGTATAGATAGACAAATCCAAAAAAAATGATTATTTATTTCCAATTTTCTCATTAAATTATATTAATATTTTTTTGTTTGAGAAATTTTAGAAGTTTTCAATTCAATGCACAAAAAAAAAAAGATATGGTAAGATTCAAGAAGCTCATCTTTAGCCAAAAAAAAAAAAGAAATAAAGAAGCTGATAGGTGGGCTTAGCGGAATGATTCAAGGAGGATTTTTGTACTTTTTCTTTTTATAAAAAAAACGTTGAAAAAAAAAAAAAACATAAAACGACAATTCAACAACAACGAAAAAAGCCCTAATTTGGATTCTAGAAGACAGCCTTGGTGATCCTCTTACTCAGTTGTTTTTGGGAAGGAAATGTACGGGACTCAATAGCAAAGCAAAGCTTACGAGTTTCTTTGTGCTTAAACATCCAAATAGTGAGAAAATCAGAATGCATCTTGAGATCATAATCTTTCACAAATTTCTTCCATCCGATACTCGTTAACACAGGCGTATCTCCATTCCACATCTTGAACATCATCTTATAAACCTCACGCTCACGGTCTGGTCCGTACACCGAAACCTCAAGCCCATTAGTCCCGACTCTATCTGAAGTTCCCATAACCTCAAGCATCATCTTCTTCACTTGTGTCTTACCTAACATGAGCCTGCATTGATCTACCTTCACGTCGCTCTCAGTCAACTGCTTTCTCAACGGTTTGCTGCAAACCCCCAGCTCATTGACTTCGAACACGAATGATGGCTTGTCCGGCTTATTGCTGTTCCATTCGAGCATTCTCCTCTGGGTTTCATCAGAGTCGTCTTCTTCCACGTGTTTCCTCTTCTTCGACTGTTTCTTAACAGCTTCAACACCAGTTTTCACCTCTTCGAGCTGACTTTCATTAGCTGTCCTCTTCTTTTGTTGTTTGCTTACTTGAAGTAATGTCCAAGCAGCCTCACGCTCAGCTGGTGTAAACCAACGACCTTGGCTAATATGTAATAATGTCAATGCAGCCTCAAAATCTTCTTCTTGTATTGAATCTGTAGGCATCATCTCTCAGCTCTCTCTCTTCTTTATGTGTTTAGGTTTTGTAGAAGACAATGTCTTAGGGTTTTTTCTCTTTTCGTTGAGGTTATGTATGCGTAATATATAGGAAAGTTTCTCTTATACTACTTGTTTTATGAGAATTTCCTTTCTTATTTGTTTTTTCTATTTAGTTTTTTTTTTTCCGATAAGTTCATTAGTCTTTTTTTCATATATGGAAATTTGAAAACACTCGGATAAAGAAGAAAACAAAATTCTAGTTTATCTACATCTGGATTTTATTAAAAAATAAAAATATTAACAAGTAAAAACTTCTGAGAGAAACTTCTCTTGTCTCTATGCTTTAGCCTTTAGTAGAAGAAGAAGAGAAACCATTAAATCTTCAATGGCATCTCTTCTTGCTAGGTCGAACCGATTCCTTGTTAGACCTTCTGAGATACCCAATTCCCTCTGCTCTCTTTTCTTCTTCAGGTTGATCACTTCAGACCACGAATCCGGTGATTTTTCTCCTCCTTCTCCTTCTCCTTCTCCGACGTCTTCACCTTCTCAATCTCTCGTTAAATCGGTCTGTTCATTGGTCTGTCATTCCTATCTGCGTCAAACCCATGTCATCTTATCCCCACACCGCGTCAATCTCGACTTCGACGCCAATTCTCTTACCCACGAGCAAGCGATCACTGTGGTGGCCTCCCTCGCGAGCGAAGCGGGTTCGATGGTGGCTCTTTGCTTCTTCTATTGGGCAGTGGGTTTTGAAAAGTTCCGACATTTCATGAGATTGTATCTCGTCACCGCTGATTCTTTGATTGCCAATGAGAATTTGGAGAGAGCTCATGAGGTAATGCGATGTATGCTGAGAAATTTCTCGGAGATTGGGAGGTTAAACGAGGCTGTTGGTATGGTTATTGATATGCAGAACCAGGGATTATCACCTAGCGCAATAACTTTGAATTGCGTTCTTGAGATTGCTATTGAGTCGGGTTTGATAGAATATGCAGAGAACGTGCTCGACGAAATGTCTGTGAGAGGAGTTTGTCCCGATTCAAGTTCTTACAAGTTGATGGTTATTGGTTGTTCTAGAGATGGTAAGATTCAGGAAGCTGATAGGTGGTTAAGCGGAATGATCCAAAGAGGATTTGTTCCCGATAACGCAACATGTACTTTGATTCTTAGTACCTTGTGTGAGAATGGTTTAGTCAACAGAGCAATTTGGTATTTCCGTAAGATGATTGATTTAGGGTTCAAGCCAAACTTGATCAATTTCACGTCTTTGATTGATGGTTTGTGCAAGAAGGGAAGTATCAAGCAGGCGTTTGAGATGTTAGAGGAAATGGTTAGAAATGGTTGGAAGCCAAATGTGTATACCCACACGGCTTTAATTGATGGGCTATGTAAGAGAGGATGGACAGAGAAAGCGTTTAGGCTGTTCCTGAAACTCGTCCGTAGTGATAATTACAAACCTAATGTGCATACTTATACTTCGATGATTGGTGGGTATTGCAAAGAAGATAAGTTGAACCGTGCAGAGATGTTGTTTAGCAGAATGAAAGAGCAGGGTTTGTTTCCTAACGTGAACACGTATACAACCCTCATTGATGGTCATTGTAAAGCTGGAAACTTTGATAGAGCGTACGAGTTGATGAATTTGATGGGTGATGAAGGTTTTAAGCCAAATATTTATACGTACAATGCGGTTGTAGACAGTCTCTGTAAGAAATCAAGGGCAGCTGAGGCATATGAGTTGCTGAATAAAGCATTTTCTTGTGGATTAGAAGCTGATGGAGTTACTTACACTATTCTTATTCAAGAACAGTGTAAGCAAAGTGACATAAAGCAAGCTCTTGCATTTTTTTGTCGGATGAATAAGACTGGTTTTGAAGCTGATATGCGTTTAAACAACATATTGATAGCTGCATTTTGTAAGCAAAAGCAAATGAAGGAAAGTGAAAGGCTTTTTAGGCTAGTAGTGAGTCTTGGATTGGTTCCAACGAAGGAGACCTATACGTCTATGATAAGCGGGTATTGTAAAGAAGGCGACATCGATCTGGCTTTGAAATATTTTCACAACATGAAGAGGCATGGTTGTGTTCCTGATAGCTTCACTTATGGTTCACTAATAAGCGGTCTCTGCAAGAAGTCTATGGTAGATGAAGCTTGTAAGCTTTACGAAGCCATGATTGACAAAGGTATATCTCCTTCTGAGGTAACTCGGGTCACATTAGCGTATGAGTACTGTAAGAGGAATGACTCAGCCAGTGCAATGATTCTGCTGGAACCGTTAGATAAGAAGCTGTGGATTAGAACGGTTAGAACACTTGTGAGAAAGTTGTGTAGCGAGAAGAAAGTCGGTGTGGCTGCTCTGTTCTTTCAGAAATTGTTGGAGAAAGACGGTAGCGCTGATCGTGTTACCGTAGCTGCTTTTGCTACAGCTTGTTCTGAGTCTGGTAAAAACAACCTTGTTGCTGATCTGACTGAGAGAATCTCCAGAGGAGTAGGCTAGAAGTGGTTATGTCTCCCTCAGTTGCTTCGTGCTCTCTGTTTGAATAGCGAATCCACATTGTGGATCAAGAATCCGTGGAATGTAACCGCGTTGAGTTGAGCCAAGGACATGGAATGTTGTTGTCGCATTCTGGATCAACTCATCGGTTTTATCACCTGTTACTAGTTTCGAAAGACTGGAGAGAGGGATTTCGACTATTATCACCGAGAAATGGATGTGAAAATCTCTCGTCTTCGCTGTGTGGCGATTCCTGCCTTAAATGGTCGACTTTAAGCTTCCCTGATGCCTTTATTTTTCTTGAAATATTTGATCCTGTTCGTTGAAGATTAAGTTCTTACCGATGTAAAAAGTACAATAATTTTGACCAGAAAGACGTGGGTTTTGTAAAAGTTATAAACTTTAAGCAGAGACCTGACGCTAATTAAGGAGAAAGATGTGAACTTTTTTGTTTTTTTTTAATGCAAAGGTGAGAATTGAATATTCTCCGAAGTCATCCAAAATAATCACAGGTGACTCGGTTAGTTTGGGACTTGGGCGTGACAATAGCAGTGACATACGCCGTTGCCAAAATTGACTCTAAATTTGGATTAGATGACTCTTTAAGCTTTAGCACGAGAAAGCTAAATTTGGTTCATGTCTTGTTTCACGATCATCAGCAACAAGAGCTTCTTCTCTCTCGCTACAAAGTTCACTACTCGTGTATCCCGTCTTCAGGTACACATCACCGCGATCCAATTTCCTTAATTTCCGAATTCCAATTTTTCTCTGTGCATACATGTATTATATTCTTATAAGTTTTCTGGGTTTGTGTTTGATCTGAGTATTGTCTCGATGATGCATTAAATTCTGAGAATTCCCAAATTTTATGTGGAAAAAGAAAAACTGATTTCGAGCTAAAAGTTTCCAACTTTTGATCCGTTTGGGTCCATACTATATGATGTTCTGTTTTTGTTCATGAGCCTCTTTTTCTCAAACTGCAATTTGGTCCTATGCTTTTGATTTGTCATCAGTGTACACTATCAATGGCTCGATCTGCGGTTGATGAGACATCAGATTCCGGAGCTTTTCAAAGAACGGCATCAACATTCCGTAACTTCGTTTCAAAAGATTCCAACTCCCAATTTCCAGCTGAATCCGGTAGATACCATCTTTACATATCGTATGCTTGCCCATGGGCTTCAAGATGCCTCTCATACTTGAAGATCAAAGGACTTGACGATGCAATAAGCTTCTCGGTCCGTAGACTCAACCCTTTACACTGCTTATTTTCATGTACATATACCATTTCCTGACCGTATTGATGGAATTGTTCTTTGTTTGATTTCCATCAGTCTGTGAAACCCATTTGGGGAAGAACCAAGGAAACCGATGAGCATATGGGATGGATCTTCCCGGATTCAGATACTGAGGTTCAAGGAGCTGATCCTGACCATCTCAATGGTGCTAAGAGTGCAAGAGAACTCTACGAGATTGCTAGCCCGAACTACACCGGGAAGTATACTGTTCCTGTAAGTTCTTGGTAGCTTATCTTTTGCTGTTCAATGTCTTTTTAAGTCTTCTTTCGTTGGAATTAGATGGTCATGAGTTTCGTTTTTTTTTTTAATGCCAGGTTCTGTGGGATAAGAAGCTCAAGACTGTTGTGAACAACGAGAGCGCAGAAATAATCCGGATGTTCAACACCGAGTTTAATCATATTGCAGGAAATCCTGATCTTGACCTTTACCCTTCTCATCTCCGAGCTAAAATCGATGAAACTAATGAATGGATTTACAACGGGATTAACAATGGTGTCTATAGATGCGGGTTTGCAAAGAAGCAAGGACCTTATGAGGAGGTAAGTGCGAAACACGGTAAATAGCGATAACCTTATTGCTAACTGATCACATGAGAGTTTAAAGTTTATGGTTCTTCTTTGTAGGCATTTAAGCAAGTGTTTGAAGCATTAGATAGATGCGAGGAGATTCTTGGAAAACATCGTTACATCTGCGGTAACACTTTGACTGAAACAGATATCAGATTGTTTGTCACGCTTATAAGATTTGACGAGGTAATTGATTTGAGTTCCTACTTTCATTGAATCGGAGAAAAAAACAGATAAAGAAGAACACTTTGTGATATTGAAACATCGATGCAGGTTTATGCGGTTCACTTTAAATGCAACAAGAAACTGTTAAGGGAGTACCCGAATGTGTTCAACTACACGAAAGACATTTATCAAATCCCTGGTATGAGTAGCACCGTGAACATGAATCACATCAAGCAGCATTACTACGGAAGCCATCCTTCGATTAACCCTTTTGGGATCATCCCTCATGGACCAAACATCGACTACTCTTCGCCTCATGATCGACACAGATTCTCCTCATGAGAAAAAAATCTCATGGAAGATCAAATCTCTTCACACTTTCAGTTGAGTTGTGTCTTTGGAAAGTTAGAACCATCTTTTACCAATAAAATCATAAGTTGTGCCTTTGACATTTGTAAGTGATGTTGAGTTTTATGTTTTGAGAAAAATAAAAGCTTTCTGTTTAATATGTTACAGTTTGCAATCTGAAATAGTTGCAACAATATTTGTTTGAACATAATTTGTTTTGGCTCCAACGTTGTCTTGCCTGAAATCACACCGGAGCTATGAAGCTTATGTGAAAGGAGATTCTTATTACTCAGATCTTCAAATTTGGAAGCAATTTTTTTTATCCTGTTACTCTGTAAGTTGGTTTACCACCGCGAAATCGAACGTCTCCAACATCATTCTTGTACAGGAGCCGGATGAGGGGCTTTTGTGATCTAAAACAAAAGTAGGATACAAATTGCAAGAAAACAAAAGTTGGGTTTTGGAAACAAAAAACTTCTCTCTTTTTAGAAACAAAAACAAAAGAAATGTGAAATTTTAAAAAACTTTGTTATATACCATTCGGACAATTTGCAATCTCTCTATTGTTGAATACTTGAATTTGTGTCTGATCATGTCTTATTTTTTCCCGGCTCCAACATTGTCTTTCCTAAAACCACTGAAAATTCGAGGCTCATGTGAGCCAGGGAGGGATTTTTGTGATCGAAAACAAAAGTAGAGAACAAAATCGGAAAAAATAATTTGGTTTTTAATCTGAAATAATAATGCCAATGTCCATAATAATCCCAGGGTATAATCCCAAATCTGAAATAATAATGCCAATGTCCATAATAATCCCAAGGGATAATCCCAAATACTTACGTGTTAGGGATAACAATTTAATTTTCCTTGAAACTCTACAGATGAGTTAAAATAATATTTTTCTTTTCCTTTTTTTTTTTTCGCATTTCTCAATGATTCAATATTCAGTCTGCATTATCCATTTAAGATATACCTTTGGCTTGTTTATGATTGATCACGATGATTATAAAGTTTATAACCATTTTTCCTCCCTCCTTAACTTGTACGGCTTATATTCCAAAGTTTTTTTATTTTTCACTCGTTTTCTTCAATCCTACAATCTCTCACCAACCCTAAATTTCCCAAATTGGGTATTTTCTTTTCTTCATCTCACATTGAATTTACCGCGTTATCGATTCAACTATGGCTCTATTGTTGGAAGAGATCATTCGATCAGTAGAGGTCTTTCTGAAGCTCAAGAATTCCAACCAGAAACCCTATATTGACCCAAATCTAGACCCGGTTCTTCTGGTTCCCGGAATCGCTGGCTCGATTCTGAACGCCGTTGATCATGAGAACGGGAACGAAGAGCGGGTTTGGGTCAGGATCTTCGGTGCCGATCACGAGTTTCGGACAAAGATGTGGTCTCGATTCGATCCTTCAACTGGTAAATATGATTTCTTTTTTTTTTTTTAATTATCATCCGCAATTGATCAGTCGTGTTAGGGTTTTTGCTTTCCTGTTGATTTGGGTGTGATTGATTTTCCAGAAACTAGCTCATAAACACTGCAATTAGCTCATTTGAAGACTGTAATTTGGCTTTTGCTTATGGTAGCGAGTTTGATATCTCTAGGTTTAAAGATTAAACATGTAGAAAATTCATCAGCTTTGCTTGTTGAAGCTCTTAACACACGTTCATCTGAAACAGGTAAAACGATCTCTCTCGACCCAAAAACGAGTATTGTGGTTCCCCAAGAGAGAGCTGGGCTCCTTGCAATTGATGTCTTAGACCCAGATCTGGTATTGTTAATCTCTACTGTTCGGTTTATGAGCTATCGATGAATTGTTGTTTATAGATCTTTCTTTTCTCATTGGGATCAATCAACACTATCTGTAGATTATTGGCCGCGAGTCCGTGTTCTATTTCCATGAGATGATTGTCGAGATGCTTGGATGGGGATTCGAAGAAGGAAAAACTCTTTTTGGTTTTGGTTATGATTTCCGCCAAAGCAACAGGTTAGCATTTCTCTTCTGATATTTAGTAATGGCTTTGCGTAAACATTGATCGGTGTATTGACTGTTTTGTGTTTGCAACGGTCTAGACTGCAGGAAACGTTGGACGAATTTGCTAAAAAGTTGGAGTCAGTTTACAAAGCTTCAGGAGAGAAGAAGATTAATGTTATTAGCCATTCTATGGGTGGGCTGTTGGTGAAATGTTTCATGAGTCTGCACAGTGATGTATATAAATCCTCATTCTTTATTCGTAAGTTATTTCTAATATTATCTTTTCATCTCAATCTGACATTTTTGGGTGGAACTTCTACTATTCATCAGATGTTTGAGAAGTATGTACAGAATTGGATAGCTATTGCTGCTCCATTTCGAGGTAAGTTCTCGGACTTGTGGTACTTCTGATTGTAACTCGAGACAATTAACAGACTGATTGGTTTTGTATTAATGATTCAGGTGCTCCTGGATATATCACATCGACTTTACTGAATGGAATGTCATTTGTCAATGGTTGGGAACAGAACTTTTTCGTCTCTAAGTGGAGCATGCATCAGTTGGTAATGATCAATTAACAATAATCACATTTGGTTTATATATCTTGTTTGTTTTGGTCTCTTGTGGAGATTCATAATTACTTTTTTATGTGATGTTGTTGCTGAGATCATTTTTCCGGCTTCTTCTGGTGTTTCAGCTTATTGAGTGTCCATCCATATATGAGCTGATGTGCTGCCCATATTTCAAATGGGAACACCCTCCCGTTTTAGAGCTGTGGAGAGAGAAACAGAGCAATGATGGAGTTGGAACCTCTGATGTTGTTCTTGAGTCGTACCGTAGTCTGGAAAGCCTTGAAGTTTTCACAAAATCTCTTTGTAATAATACAGTAAGTTACATGCTACCACGGTCTTTCATTAAATGACGATGTTGTAAACGCACTGACGTTGCATTGACTGATCCTATGTTCAGGCTGATTATTGTGGAGAGTCCATCGATCTTCCTTTTAACTGGAATATCATGGAGTGGGCTCATGAAACCAAGAGAGTATTATCCTCTGCCAAGCTTCCTCCTAAAGTTAAATTCTATAACATATATGGGACCAATTTAGAAACCCCTCATAGTGTTTGGTAATGTTTCTTGATTTGAGGTCTCAGTTTTGAGTGTTTATTCTTGCAACTTGTTTCACCTTTCCTAAATTCTATATATATACTCCTCTGCAGCTACGGGAATGAGAAGATGCCCATCAAAGATCTAACGAATCTAAGATACTTCCAGGTAAGACTATCAACTATCATTGTAAAAGGAAAGAAATTACCTTTTGCTCATATTCTGATCTTAGATCATCTTTTCTTGTACTCTCAGCCGACGTATATATGCGTTGATGGTGATGGCACAGTCCCGGTGGAATCTGCCATGGTATGTTGCATGATTGTGTTTCTCAGTAACTCATCCCAAATATAAATGAGTCTTGAAACTTAGTCGGTTAGGTTGATCATTTCTCTTTGCAACGGTTCCTTTGGTTTGTTGTTTCTTTCTAGGCGGATGGGCTTGAAGCAGTAGCAAGAGTTGGAGTCCCCGGTGAGCACAGAGGAATTCTCAACGATCACCGCGTCTTCCGAATGCTCAAACAATGGCTTAATGTCGGTGAACCAGACCCGTTCTACAACCCAATAAACGATTACGTCATCCTTCCCACCACATTTGAAATGGAGGAACACCATGAGAACGGAGTCGAGGTTGCTTCCGTGAAAGAATCGTGGGACATCATATCAGATGACAACAATAATGGCACAGCCGGGTCAACCATTAGCTCCATATCAGTCTCTCAATCCGGGGATGATCAAAACCCTCAAGCTGAAGCTCGTGCAACCTTAACCGTCCATCCACAAAACGATGGTAGACAACATGTAGAGCTCAACGCTGTAAGTGTCTCTGTTGATGCCTGAAGGTAATCATCATTTATAACCATGGCCGGTGCTAGTCCGTACGATCATGTCTGGTCTTTTTAACGCGTTGATCTGTCGTCAGTGTGCCTTGTGTTGTAGATAAAAAACTCATAGTTGATGTACATAATGTTTTCACCTCGTAAATACAGTGTCAAGCGCCTAAATATGCTTTATGAAACACTTGATTTAAAGACATACCGGAAAATGAAACATACCATTGGTTTCACTCGATTTCCATAGTTTTCCAAACAGAAAATTGGGATGGGCATAAATGGTCACCGTGGTTGTTCATCATGGATATGAATTATAGAGTATGGGATAATCTACAACTCCTTTGTCAATGATTCAGCATCCAATCGATGAATTCTTCTAAACTGAACAGATTCTGTCTCGCATAGATCTGGAAAGGCTTAACCATCTCTTCAAACTTTAGATAATTTATTATATGTATCTTTGACACCTTGAAAGAAAACTTTAGGGAAAAAAACTCTAGAGCTTGTGATTAGAAAAAGAAGAAGATCACAGTTATGCACCTAACATTTCTGGAGGTGGATGGAGCATTATATTCTCGAAAGTGGTTCTTCGTCAGTTGTTATTTCATCGAAAACTTGGTAGTCTTTTGCTCCTTGTCAATGTCAAGAAGATCACCCAATCGCGACACGGTCTTTGCGACAAGAAGGTCAATCTCACGTTTTTGCATTTCGTCAAAGTCTTCATCAGTTAGCTTCCACAATTTTTTATTAACAAAATCATAAACATTTTGCACGATGAAACCAGGGTGCTGTCTAGGCTTTGGAATTTGCATATTACCTGGCACAAAATGCACAACACATTTATGCCTCACAAACTCAGCAAACATTTCTTCGCGATGGAAGCTGTAGAAAAGGACTCGTGAGTCTTTGGATTCCCAGTTTCCACCGGCTTTTTTCTCAGCATCTTCTAGACGATAGAACCATTGCACTTGAAGAAATACGTAATCTTCTTTACCTTGTTTATAAATATCCTGTCATCCAACAAAGAATTTGATCAATTACGATAAGGCAAAAACTGAAAATCAGATATGACTTTTTTTATAACCTTAATGATCGCAATATAGAGCTTTCGGTTTGGGGACGCCGGAATTATTAGCACGGAGTCCTCCTAATAAAAAAAGATAAAGAAGGAATTACAATGTAAACTGTGTAAAACCGGTAGAGACAATTCTTGAATGTCAGTCAATGTTCCTTTTATCTGATTGAATGAAGTAGTGGTTGAACAAACAAAAAGAAAGAAGATAATTAGCATATTTTTTTAGCCTTTTGCTTAATTGTTCCATGGTATTATTAATTGAATAACTGCATATTTTAATTACGATTTAAACATCACAAATCTAACAACATCTTAAACAAAACAAAACTCACAAGTTCATATTCTCTGCCATCAAACTTGAATTTTCTGTAATGGCGTTTCGTCTCTTCTTCCGATTTCCATTTGTCCTCCAATTCTAGAACTTCCTCACCATTCTTCTTCCGCTTCTTTTGGTTCCAATTCAACTTCGCCAATGGAACTTTTTCTTCATATTCACTCATTGGCAGTTGAGTGGATCGTTGGATCAACATCTTTCTTATTTGGGTTATAGTGAAATTTGAAATTTTGTTGGGAACTTGGGAATTATATTCCTGTAATATTTGTAGATTAGAACCTTATTTTGTTTTTCACACTACTTATTGAATCATTAGTTAAAATTAGCTTGGTAACATAATGTTATATGACAAAATTATTTAAAGAATCAAAAATCGGGTACGAACCATAGTAATTATTCAACCATATAATAATAATTCAACCTACAACTTGCAATTTTTTGTCGCACGATTGATTTGACCTGTTAGTTAGACATTTTAAAAAATTTAGTTGGACAAAATGGTTAGAAACAAATGTTTTTATTCTCATTCAAAATTTTTAAGGGAATTGAAAATCATTATGTGTCTAATGCAGCAATGCTATTGATCGTGCCTGTGACAAATCCCTGGTCAAGATACTATATATATATACACACTAGAATGTATAATGAAATGAAGAATTTGCATTTTGCCAACACCGAAACACTTACCATTACTCGTTTTTTGGTTTGCGTTGGGGCTTGCTTCTCCTGCGATTAGATAAATGTCACAACTTGTGAAAATCTGATATTAATTGTTCGGTTTTTATCATTCTTAGTCCCTAGTTTTTTGTTTCTTTCATCTTATGCCCATTTAGAAGTTGTTTCATGTTTATTGTCTTTAGTTCAGCTTAGAACCCTAGGAGAGTTCTTTGCATATGTGTCTCCTTAAAATCGATTTCAGGTTAAAGTAGAGCTTAACATGAACTTGTAGGCGTGGCAAGGAAGATCGAAGTCGAAGCTGCTATCGGTCAAGACCCCGATGAAGAACCTTGATAGAGAAGAGAAAGAAGTTGAAGAATATTGGAGATGAGTCAGATGAGTCATATCGTCCAACTGACCGATAGAGAAGCCCGGTAAGTGGAAATATAGAAGTAAAACCTACGGGCTAGTTAGGGGATAGAGCACGTCGATATGCGCGTGAACAAAAAGCGAAGCCTTGTTTTGAAGATCGAGTCTATCGGCCTCTTGACCGATGGACTACCCCGATAAAGATTCGAACGAACTTTAATTTGTTTTAGTTTCGGTTTTGATCCGATTTGTCTTCATTTTAGTATCATAATGTTTTTAACCTAAATTAACAAGAATTTATATTGCCGTTTGGATATTGCTAAGATTAACCTAATTAGTACAAGGATTAGTCTCACGGAAATAAAGTAGTCTTTTGAATGTGATCAGTGTCTTAGGGATTGGCTTTGATTTTGAGTGTTTGCATCATAAACCAATTGGATGGTCCACCTAATCGATTGCCTTTTACATTATCCATAATTTTCCATCTTTAAATCCTAGTTCCTTGTTTCTTATTAGCCTTTCCTTTCTTGCATGACGTGGTATTTGTGTGTTTTTTATTTTGCTTTCTTAGTTTGATTGTTGCTTGTTTGTGTTTAATTAGTTTACTAGTTCATGCCTTGTTTGATCTTCTTTTATTGCATTTAGATAGCTAGATTCAAGATAACCCAAAAGAATCTATCTTCACAGTTTAGGAAGTATTGTTCAGAGTGAAGCAAAATCTTAATTGATTTTCAAGGAACCCTATTAAAATGAGTAGAAGGAATGTAGTTGACCTAATTATAGTAGTATCAGGTTTTTGAGGCATACATGACACTTTTTTTTTTTTTATTATCAGGGGGTGATCTGGGTTTTTACCACCCGACTAATCCTTTCAGGGTGAGTATAGCCGTCGAGTATCCTACTCATCTAGTTTTCTAATGAACCTAAAGCATGACACCATTTCGACTGACCAAATGAGAATGATTTAAAAGACATACGTGACTTTAAAAGTTTGTACGCATGATTCACAAGTTTAATAAACAAACCTTAGAAAAAACGTATGTCTCCATTTCGATTTTTTTTTGATTTTTACCTACCGTTCATCTCATTTTCATTGAATTTACAATAACTGGTATAATAGCTCTAGGTTTTTGATAGCCAAGTTTGATGTCGAGTTCTCTAAAGTTTAAAGTTCTGTGTTTCGATGGGAAGGGGAATTTTGGACTCTGGCAGAGGAGGGTAAAAGATCTTTTGTTACAACAGTAGATGAAGAAGAAGCTGGAAGAGACAAAGCCATAATCAATCATGCATGAAGATAGGGACGAGGTGCAAGATCTGGCAGTTTCGAGGATTTGCCTTTGTCTTTCAAACGAGATCACACATCATGTAATGGATCTAGCGACTTGCAAGCAAATGTTAGATAAATTGCAGAAGTTGTACATATTGAATTAATTATATAGCAAGCTGTTTCATAAGCAGAGGGTTAGAGATGTTATAATGGGTTTGAAATTAGTGGGTTTAAATGGGTATTACATATCCATTCAGACCTATTTATCAAATGAAAATAAATGGGGTTAAATAGACTAATCCGATTAGACCTATTTATTAAATGGTTATTAACAAAATTAAATGGATAACCTGTTTAGACACATTTATCTTTTTTTTTTTTAATAATCATTTAAATTTTATATTTAATAATTTACATAATATTCTCTTGGATTTTCGACAAAAATAGAATTATGCCTTTTTTAAACAAAAAAATGATTTTCAATTTTAACAAAAATTGCGTAAATATAATTTTCACAAACTTGAAACTTCACATATTTCGAAAACACGTTTTCTGCGGAAAAACACAGAATCCCAAATTTTTTGCGAAAAAATACAGACCACAAATGGTCTTTTAGCCTATGTGCATTCTGATGTGTTGGGATCAACTCGAGAGTAGTCATTGGGAGGATGCATGTACTTTGTTATCTTTATTGATGATTATTGCAAGAAGGTCTGGGTGTACTTCATGAGGAACAAATCTGAAATGTTCGGAAAGTTTAAGATTAGGTAGGGTAAGTTGAAAATCAGAAATGGAGGAAGGTGAAGCATCTAAGATCATATATGGCACATCGTATGCTAATAGAGAGTTGCATAAATTGTGTGAGGAGGATAGTATTCAGAGATACTTTACAGTGTGGGAAACACTACGTCAAAATGGTGTCAATGAGATGATGAACCGTTCGATTGCTGAGAAAGCGAGGTGTGTGAGACTGAATGTAAGGCTTATTAAGCAATTCTAGGCTGAAGTAGTAAGCATGGCAATCTATCTCATCAATATATACCAATGAGTTCTCTGGAAGGAAAAGCAGCTAAAGAAGTGTGGATTGTGTTATACATCGATCTATCAGACTTGAAAGTATTTAGTTGTCATGCATACGTTTTGGAGTTTAAGCCCAACATGTTTATCTCTCTAGGCTTTGAAAAATATGTGGAAGGTTTGTTTTCATCATTCCCAACTGTAGTTGGACCCTACGTCCAACGCCTAGTCTAAGATACAATATATCTAGTTGATATTTTTCTAGTAATATTATCGGCTTTCTGAAGTTTATATATATGGCTTTTAGAGTTTGTATTCATGAATCATGATTCACAAGTTTAATAAAGAAACCTTAGATGAAAGGTATTTGCATCAATTTCGATTATTTCATGGTTTTTGTCTAAGGTTGTGAATGGAAGTGTGGTTTTTGAGTGGATTTTGAGTGGGTAAAGCGTATCATATCGTTTTACTATTTAATTTTTCATTTAAAATTTACGGCTCAAAAGCGTGTAAAAAGTGGTTTTCACTCACGTATATTTTGATTTGTTATGTTTCCCTATATGTTTGATATGTACTATATTTGTTTGATCAGCACCGCTTTACCCGCTTTTTCCATTCAGAGCCTGAAGTTCATATCTCTCTTTTCATCCGAATTCACAACAGAATTTTTTTGCATATTGAATATGTAAATACATATCTCCTTGTGCTTCGATCCTAAACACTACTTCGATTGCAATATTTTGCATTTGATATATCTTCTCTACGTTTTTTAAACTTTGACCGCATCAGAATCTGACACTGTAAAATGAAAAGTAAAGAAAAAACCAAATATAGTATATGTCTAAAGTACATAAATCACCTTTCTATAGCAGTTTGCTTTAGCTGCAGCGGCTTCTTCCTTTGGAATATGGTTCAGAAGTTTCTTAACCTCCGCCACGATTACATTTACGAGATCATACTCGGTCCTGAAATAGAGTGGACCCACGATTGCTTTCGTATTCTATGAGTTTCATCATCTTGATGGGTATCCGGTTCCAAAACAACAAGAATCTTCAACCCAATATATGTTAATGAAGAATTATCATTATTTTAAAATTTATAAAGTTCGTAAGTCTAGCGAGAAATCTCTTTCACTAATCTTTTTTCTTGGCACTTTCGGTCTTCTGCAGAATAGTAGCACTGCATCGTTATATAAATATTTTGTCTCGTTGTCAATAGATACTGACAGGGGCAAATGGGGCTGCCCTGTGCCCCAGATAAATAAATAATAATATAAATATGAACAATTCTCATAAATATTACATTTTAATTTAAAAAAAAATAATATCATAAGGTTTTATTAAATATCACCATAAATTTTAATTTTTAAAAATACCAAAAAACTTAAACTAAACTCTAAATTCTCGAAACTAAACATTAAACCATCGTAATTAATTTTTAACCTTAAAGTTAAACCATAAATCCAAAATACAAAATTCAAGTTCCAAACAAATAAATTTTGGTAGTATGATATTTTTGAAAATAAAAACTATGGTACTTAAAAAAAAAGTAATTAATTTTTTTTTTTGCTAAAAACGAATTATATTTATTTGGAAGAATAAAAACTTAAATGTGTGGTATTTTAGAGTATTCATCTTGGTTATTTCCCCCAAAGTTTTGTTTCGATCCATTTTTTTAATTTCAAAATTTTGCATTGATTAATTATCTTTGAGAGTGCATGTTTAGTTATTTCTATTTTTGTGTATTTACTACTTTGTTGTTGGTTTAAATAAATGTGTGATATTTTTGAGTATTTATCTTGATTATTTCCCCCAAAGTTTTGTTTCGATCCAGCTTATTAATTTCAAACTTTTGCATTGATTAATTATCCAGTTTCCCATGAAAAAAAACTAACAGCATTACAATCCTATCTTAATAAATGATAGTTATGTTTGTATCAGTTTTATATTTTATAATTATAAATTTATGATATTAATGATGCATAATGTTTCTTTTTAAAAAAATCAATTATTTGTTTTTAAATAGTATATGCCTCCGGTAAATAACGTATATATCAGCCACTGGGTATTGAGATCATGAGATGACACTCTATGCACATTCGATCGAAAAATTAAGTGAGAGAAAGGGACCTCACAAACCTGTACCCCGACGATGACAAGCCAAACTTTTGGCAAATAGAGTTCAAAGCTTCCTCCCAATTTCGGATTCTATCCAATTGACCTCGGTATTTCCTTTTCATTTTCCTAAAATGAAGGCCGAAATTTCCCTCAAGTATCTTCACGTTGCCCACGGTCAGTTTGTAGAAAATGGGAATGACTTCGAGTTTCCCTTCAATCATCCGTTCGTTGATCTTCACAAGCTCGTTCAAACACCATTTTGATTCGGCGTACCACTCCGAGAAGATCACCACCGCAACTCTCGATTCCTCAATCCTCTTGAAGAGATGATTGAGATCTCTACTCCTCAACTCCCTCTCGTCTATGAAGACGTTGACGTTTTCGTTCTCAAGGCTGGCACGAGAAAGCTCACAAAGCCTTTGCGCAACTGTTTTCCCCGGAAGTTGATAAACACTTGATGCTGCGGTGGGATCTGTCCAATCCCCGACGAAGAAGAGGAGGAGAAGGAGCACATCGTGGAGAAATTTTGGAGGATATTTTTGTTGTTGTTGGATCAGTGTTTTTGTTTGACCTTTTGAGGGAAATGGTTGCAAGGTATGCTATTTATTAAATGTGTTCAATAATTGAGATAAAAAGTTAAATAATTGAGATAAAAAAAAAGAGGTGAAACGAGAAGTAGTCGTAATATGAATTAGTCCAAGTTTCAATTTAAAATGTGAGATTTCAAAAATCTCTGAAACATCAAAGTTTGTACATATCATTGAAGATATCAACTCATGCACAAAAGGCTTTGAACTAGTGCTCTGCATTGGGATATATAAAAATTTAAAAGATCCATGTATTAAATGGTAGAACATCGACGTCGTGCATTTATATATATTTTTTCATCAAACATAATGCAAGTTTGTAATTATCAACCATATGCGCATAATGTGATCACTAGACAATACGAAATCCGTTGATGGAACGGAAGATATAACATAATATAATCTCAATTAAGATGATTTAATATAAAAAAATAAGGGAAAAAATCTGTTAATCAACTTGAGATTTTTTTTTTTTTTTTGTGGTCTAAGATATTATCATTACAAATATTTGATTTAATGCTAATGATATTCAACTATCTTACGATTATGATAAACAGCTTCCACGAACAACGATTCCACAACGCAGTTCTCTCCCTGCAACACTCGGATCCACCATAGACGGTTCTGCATGTACGACATCCTTATGATGGACATGCTCTCTGCGCAACACACGAGACCACGACGGACGGCTATAACTGCAGACACTTTGGATCCTTTGATAATCTTTGTCTTCATATTAATCTGTAAGAAATTACGCTGAGACTCGAACCCCATATCTGACGTAGAAGCTTTTAAACCCTTGACCACTTGGACAGTGCTTCCACCTTGAGATTTCGTTTAATTTTTAAATTATTTCTTCAATTGGCTTCGGGTTGATTTGATCGGAACGAGAACGTCTTTTGTACGAAACTCTTAATGACGTCTTCATATATTTAAAATCCATTATATTTTTTCACATTAAAAGATTCGATTTTAATTCTTTGGCCTAATAGCTACACCTTTCAAAATCAAACCGGACTTCCACAGTCCGCCTTTAACTTCATACATCGAGAACTTAATCATCCCGGAGATATTTTCCGGCGATGTTCTGAACTCACCGACCGGAATCTCCATCCACCTATTCCTCCCTAACAGATTCATATTCTCTTGCCGCTCTTTGGTTTCACCGGTTGGTAAAACCAGTTTGAAGTTAACCGGAATTTCCCATCCTTGCGCAGGATCTACTAGCTTAACCACAAACACAACCTCGTACAAACTATTCGGCGTTAGATTCTCCATCTCAAATTTTCCGACCATTTCTAACCAAGCTACCCATTCCAGCTTTGCAACCTCAATTCTTGCATCACTGTAAACATACAGATTCCAATGAAATCTTTAAAAACCCAATTTGGAACACTACAATTTTTTTTCAAAAAAATTCAAACCTGGATGTGTGGTCTGTATCAGAGGACCAACTCCAATGATTATTTGTCTGAGACTCAGCCAATGAAATGGTGAGATCTCTCGCATACAACATGAAGCAGTTCATCTTCGCTTTACCCTCTATCCAGTACTTCTGAATAAGAAATGCCATCATCAATCAAATCTAATTATTCAACTCACATCATTATCATATATATATATAACACGATATATATACATCAATACATTAATTTCTGTATCATAATTTTACAGTTTTCAGTTATAGATGTCTTCCTCTCTACTGAATTATGCCAAGGAAAAGAAAAAAGATATACGACCTGTGTCTTGTGCTTCAAGAAAACGCCATCGAAGAGCTGAGGGTATAACGTTTCAAGAGACGAGGTCGTATCAAGAGGAAGAGGAGAGTCTGCGTTTTTTATTATGGCTTCGTAGTTATGTGGTGGCTTTGGCTTTGACAAGATTGACAATTTTATTCCCATTGCTTGATCTCGCTCTTTCTTGATTATATATGTTTGTTTTCCAATATGTTTTCTTCTTCTTCTTTTACAGATAATTTTTCTTCTTAATAACTATTGCATTCAGGTCTTTATAGAGGTCATTTCGGGTAGGATTACATTATTAGACCGTACCCGACCTGATTGTTCCGTAACGTATAACTAAATTACTCGTTCGATTAAGTTATTTCTTATTTGATGATGATATATTTGACTTATCAAAAAAAAAAAAATTATATTATCCCATTTTTGTATTACTTTTGTCCAAATTCAAATTAGTTGTATACAAATTATCTCAATTATGTCTAATCCAACAATAGTTGGAACTATCTAGACTTGTATCCGACATGATCAAAGCTTGGCTATTTAATGTATCTAGTCAGTACAAATAAATTACTATACATCGCAAACAAAATTATGATTGGTATATATTCCATTTTCTTTTATGTCTTGTTAAACAAGTTTGATTCTTTTATTCTTTTCATTTGATACGTTAGCTTTATTCTTCGATTTTCTCCACGAAAATGGAATTTCGAATAACTAGTAAGAAAAAGTGAACCTGATCCACGCATCTATCAAAAGTTCCACTTGAGAGATAATGTGGACATTTACACGTATTTAGAAAATCGAAAAAAAAAAAACACTCTTCATTCTGTCATCATTTGTATAAAATTTCACATTTTGTTTATGCGTTTTTATATGAACTGACTAGTTTAAGGTACATTAAAAACTTCCTATTTTTTCATATTTCCAAAATAAATTATTGTCAACTCGTTAAAACGTTGTAAGATGAATTGCTTTTTCCCTTTAATTCTTAATCTTAATCAAGAACCATAATGCGTGGGATGAAACCAAAACTTCAGCTCCAATAACCATTAACTTTAATTTGCATTTATGTTTGATTTTACCTTTTCTTCGTGCCTAAGTCGTGAGTTATCTTTACAAGACTCACCCTTTTGTCATTCAGAACTCATCTTGAAACTAACAAAATTTCTTAGAGTTGTGCTCGGAGACGACTTTTTTTCGTGGATTTAAAGACTCTTTCGTATATTGATCATTCATCCATCATTTAGTTGGTTCTTAGGCGAGAAGCCGTTACACCGTTCATTCATCTGACCAGGCATCTGCATGTTCCAATCGCTCACGAATCACGGCCAGTCTCATTCCAATCGTATCTGACGAATAATGATTCAACACTCATCCCCATTCAATCACCAATTAATCTCGATTTTTCAGTCTTAAACAAAAAGGCGTATCGTTTGCTTGTCTATATTTTCAATAAATTCCCTTTGATCGGATCACATATTAATCATACACGCAAATTGTAACACTCGAATTTAAACTTAAATTATTACAACATCAACTCTCGGTTTTGATTTCATTCAACACCAAACACCACCAAAGTAGTTATTTAAACTATATAACAATAAGATAGATCAACTTTATCATATACACACACGTTCCATAAATATATATATGGCATTATGTCAAATATGTAGGGAGAAGATCCCTTGGTGCATATAGACATATTTATACGTTTCTATATACCGTATTAATTATTATTTTTGGGACGAATTGCAACACCTTTGAGGAAGAGCCCTTTCTTCCAAACGCCCGCCGCATGCTCATACATTGAGAAAGTGATCTCTCCGGCGGAATGATTCTCCGGTACGAACTCTCCGACTCTAATATCGACCCATCGATACCTTGGTTTCTCCCTCAAACTCACTTTTTGCTCCTGCGGTTTCTCCTTACCGTTAGGCAAGAATAGCTTCACGTTCACCGGCGTGTCCCATCCATAGGCCGGATCCTCTAGCTTCACCTTAAAAACCACCTCGTACGTAATCCCTGGAGTGAGATTTCTCGTGTCGAATTTTCCCGTGATGTCGAGCCAACACACGTTTTTCAATTCCGCAGCTTCTATAATTGAATCGCTTTAAAAGAAAAAAAAAACAAATCACGATTTGTGTTAGAAATATTCTAAAATACCATAGAAAAAAATTATTAGTTAAAAAAATACCACAATTTGAAGACTTTTATAAGAACCCTTGTTGCTAAACCTTAAATTTGTGATTTTAATCTCCTTAATAAAGATACATACTTAAAGGGTCATGTAACATAGGTTAACCGGGAAAGGTTTAACGTTTCGAGTTTTATCAAGGAAACATCATTCATACTTTCTTTATTGTAGTCTGTAGATCAACTAATTCAAAATTTAAAACCAGAAAGAAAAAAGAAAAAAAGCTCTAATAAAAATACTGATCATGTGGTTGTACTAGTTATATTGTGGGGCTTAAATTAAACGTATCTTACTTTGGTGACTCCTTGTGGGGAAACCATGTCCAATAGGTTGGGTCATCAGACCAAGTGATAGAGAGGTTCCTTGGAAAGAGCATGAAGCAGTTGCTGTTTTTCTCGTCTACCCAATATTTGACCTGTTCAATATTTTATATGCATGCATATCACCACAACAAATGGATAAAAGTCATATTAATATAATAAGATCAATAGTCCCAATTTGATTTCCTTAAAAAAAAAAATGACCATTTGGATAGTTTTACTCTAGTCCATTAGTTCTATCTTCTATGCTATTTTATCTTTCAAGACTTGAAAATTTGCGGACAAAATATAAAAAGATTCTCAATTATCATCCAAAAGGGACAACTAAGGTTTATTCTGTGAATTTTTTTTTGATTTTAGAAAATACACTTTGTTTTGAAATTTCGTTTACATAAAGGTACTGTTATGTTTAGTATTTTCCTAAGTCTTTTTTAGGAAAAGAAAAAAAGGAGTACCAACCAGTTTCGTGGGCTTCAAGAAAATACCAGAACGTAGCTGTTTAGTGGAGGGAGAGATTGGAGGATCTGCGTCTTTGAGAATTGCCTCACAGTTATGTGGAAGCTCCGATTCTTTCTCCACCGGCACCGACAAATCCTGGTAGCTAGACATCTTCATTGTAAATTTCTTCGAGCAATTTTTCTTTCTCACAAATCTAAGATTTTGTAGAATGTGTTATCTCACTTTATACAGATTGACAAATAAATTATGCTAAATATATAGCCCTAGGGAAAGGGGTTTGAAGAACTTATTCTGTTTTGTCATGCTTTGTTTCCTTTTTCTCTTTTGTTTTATGACTTTGATTTTTATAACCTGGTAAATCATGTAGTCGGAAATCAAACTATTCCCCTATCATGTAAAAAGTTGGATTTTTTTGGTTTGTTTACTAAAATATTTCGGGCCTATAGGTATATAATCTCTTCGAATCGGAAACAAAAGAAAGTTATATGAGTCCCTTTTTCATGGGTTAGTGTTCTAACTTGGAATCTTCTCGACTTTTCTCTTTTGGGTGGCGAGGTGGTACGACAGTTGAATTAGAGATCAGATAGTTATTTTTTTTTTATCATTTGCAATATTTATAATAATCTATAGTCAGTTTGAAAACACATGGAACTAGCTCGAAGAAGAACGAAGACCCAAATCTAAAATCAAATATTATTAACTTTTTATTGATTTTTCTTTACAAAAATTACCATTTGTTTGTTTAGTAGAGGGAAAGTAATCCAAACATATTTTTTCTAGTATTTGATTAATCAATGTTTTTTTTTGTAACAAACAGTTTTTTTTTTCTAACCCTAATCCAAACGAATCTAAAACAGTATACACCAATTGCACAACTATACAAGCTAATGAAAAATCTCTAGACTCTACCAACAAACTCTCTGATATATAGTTATATCGTTAAAAATAAAATTGCAAAAATATAAAAGATGAGATATTACATTTAAGATGTAACCCAAAAAAGAGAGAGAACTTCAACTTTGTATTATTCTTTTTTTCCACTAGTTTTGGCTGCACGTATCGTAGTCCTACTTCTATCAAATTCCATCCACTTCTCCAAAGCAAGCATATGTGCCGTAAATTTTTTAGACATTTTTATATAATAAAAAAAAAAAGAAGACAGATGGAGATCTGTCGTTGCCGTCGAAACCTAACTTTGAATAATGATTATGAAACGGCATAATTTGGTTGATATCGCTATTGATCGTTGGTGACAACGAAACAAACAGGACATGTGTATAATATTCCTCACTAATTTAAACGAAGGAAGTTGGTAAAGCTTATAAGCAATACCAAAAAAAAAAAAAAAAAAGCCATAAATAGATAAGATTTCTTAACTTAGAGATATGTATTCTTATAACTCGTAGATGAACGAACCGCTCACCCGCGACTTCTCTGAAATCCAGTAAATTCGAAGTTGCTCGATAAACAAACCCTACTCCGAATTAACCTTTCAGCAAAACCTAAAAAATTTCCCGAATATATGTTTATTGATATTTCAAAATAATTGTGAATATGAAAATCCTTTAGCAAAAAAATAATAATAATAATAATAATAATTGTGAAATATTTGTATGTATTGATGTTTTGTTTTTTTGTCGTCTGTGTATTGATGTCGATATATGTGAGCATGTATGAATCTGTTTTGTTTAATAAATTTTCTATTAATTAGGTATAAAATTCTAATTTTTTTAGCTATATATCTTGAATAATCTTCAGTCTACATATCGAAGTAATGAATATTATATTTCTAAGGATATCTTTTAATTATAAAGGCAAAAACTCGATAATCATACACTCGAATTCTTAATTTTAACACGTTACAGACATCAACTCCTCTCGGCTTCAAATTTATTCAACACCAGACTCAAAGTAACTATTTATAACAACCTTATCATATACACACACACGTACATATTACACACATATATGTTATGCATAGATAACTTAGAGGTGTGTATCTATATGCCATATCAATTAATACGTTTAGGACTAATTGCAACACCTTTGAGGAAGAGCCCGCTCTTCCAAATGCCAGTCTTGTTATGCTCATACATTGAGAAAGTGATCTCTCCGGCACATTTCTCCGGTACGAACTCTCCGACTTTAACATCGACCCATTGACACCTCGGAAGTTTCCACAAACTCAGCTTTTGTTCCTGTGGTTTGTCCTTACCGTTAGGCAAGACTAGCTTCAGGTTCACTGGCGTGTTCCATCCAGAGGCCGAATCCTCTACCTTCACCTTAAAGACCACCTCGTAGTCTTTCCCCGGCGTAAGGTTCCTCGTGTCGAATTTTCCCGTGATGTCGAGCCAACACACGTGTTTCAGTTTCGCAGTTTCTACAATTGTTTCGCTTTTAAAATTCAAAAAAAAAAAACGGTTTCTGTTAGAAATATCGTAAAATACCATAAAATAAATTTAGTTCCAAAAACACCTTAACTTTGAAAAAAAATCTAGAAAAGCGACAAACTTTAGTAAAGAAATATAATTTAATACATGCACATACTTAAAGCTTCATGTAACATAGGTTTAACCGATAACAAAAAAAAATCAATTTTTTGGAGTTAAATTTTGATTCACACTTCCTTCATTATAAATCAATTAATTCAAAAGTTCTGGTAAAAATGTCTGATCTACCAAGTGGCTTTTGGTCTAGTGTCCGATCTTACTTTGGTGACTCTTTGTTGGGAAACCATGACCAATAGCTGGGGTTATCAGACCAAGTGATAGAGAGATTCCTTGGAAAGAGCATGAAGCAGTTGCTGTTTGCTTCGTCCACCCAATATTTGATCTGTTCAGTATTTTATACGCACAACAAATGGATTAAAAGTCCAAAATTAAGATAGACTGATTTTCTTAAGAAGGAAATTGCCATTTGGATTTTGTTACTTTAGTCCATATTAGTTCTATGTTATTTTATATTTCGGCATTTGGAATATACGCGGAAGTAGCATTCATATTTCTAGCAGAAAAAAAATAACAAAAAAAGATTCTCATTTGTCATCTAAAATGGTGTGTTCGCAAAGAAGATTTATTTAAATAGTGCAAAGTCAAAGAAATAAAAATATTTAGTTTTTAGAAGAAGAAAAATCAAGCAGAAGGGAAGCGTTTATTTGTGATTTTACTTCTTTTAATTTATTTATTCTTTCCATTTTTAAAAAAAAAACCTAAAACAAAATCTAATTTTTTTAAAAAAAATGAGAGATTCAATTCTTTTTGTTTTAAAAAACACTTTGTTCTTCAAGTTTGTTTACATAAAGGTAGCGTTGTGTTTTGTTAATACTTTTACTAACCAGTTTCTTGGGCTTCAAGAAAACACCAGAACGTAAATGTTCAAAGAGATTATCAGAGGAGGGAGAGATAGGAGGATCTGCGTCTCTGAGAATGGTCTCACAGTTATGTGGAAGCTTCGACGATCCATTGATTTGATCATCTTCCTCAATCTCCACCGGTGAAGCTTCTGTCACCACCGGCCATTTCGGCTTCGCAATTTTCTGGTTGCTAGACATCTTCTTTATAAATATGTCTTCGAGAAAATGTGTTATCTCGGTTTATAGAAACTGACGAATAAATTATACTATATATATAGCCCTACGTAAAAGGGTTTGAAGAACTTATTCTATTTGTCATGCTTTGTTTTTTAGTTTTATTTTTTACAAGGGTAAATCATGAATCGTACACTACATGTGTAACTTCAGATTTTTTTCTAATCCTAATCCAAACTAATCTCAACACTTGGAATCATCACTAAATTATATGGTGATCAAATATATACAACTCTAATAAACATCGACCGTCGAATTTGACCAGAATATGAACCACTAGCTAAAACAAACCGTAGAGTATGAATTACCTCTAGAGTCTAGACTCTACCAATAAATTCTCCATTCAAATATCGTTACCACAAGGAGAAGGAAGATATTTTACATTTGCTATCAAAAAGAGAAATAGATATATTTTACATTTATTTAAAAAGAGAGAATTTGAACTTTGTAATTTGTATTATTCTTGTCTCCACTAGGTTTTTTGGCTGCACCTATCGTAATCCTAATCCTATCAAGTATCAAATTCCATCTACTTCTCCAAAGCAAGAATTTGTGCCTTCATTTTTATATTTTCCTTATTTAAGAAAAAATAAAAAAATGGAGATAATGATTCAGTGCTTCGCATGGACACCACCTGTAGGTGCTCCCTTCATCACCTCCGTCCATTTCACATCTCCACCATCTATCAGAATCTCCGCATCATCATCATCATCAGTAGCAGGATCAAGAAGAGCAATATCTCTATCTATTATCGCCGCCGCGTCGCTCTTCATCTCCTCCGGTTGCTTCTCTTCTCCGGCATTCGCTGAATTCTCTGAAATCCCTAATTCCGGCGGAGTTAAGGGTCTCGACCTCCGAATCGGCGACGGTGAAGTCCCAATTGAAGGAGATCAGGTCTGTATTGGAGATTTAAGCAAATTAAACTGTTTGATTCAATTTTCCAAAAATTTGATGTTTTTACTCTTTTTTTTTTTTCCTGGCAAGTATTAGATTGCAATACATTACTATGGGAGATTGGCTGCGAAGCAAGGATGGAGATTTGATTCAACGTATGATCATAAAGACAGTAATGGAGAATCTGTTCCTTTCACATTCATCCTAGGTACTGGCAAAGTATGAATCTTTCTCTCTATACTGCTTCTATAAACCTAATCATATGTTTCCATATAGATTCAAAGGTGTGACCTTTGAAACATTTGCTCATTGAATCTTGATGTGGCAAATTGAGCTTTTTCTAGTCTGATTTGTGTGTGTTCTTGCATAGTAAAGTGGTTTGAGGTAGTTGAAGCTGATAGAACGTTTCAACTTTCATGAAGATTCACATTTCTTTTCTGCCTCTATGATGATACTTTGATCTCTGTTTCATCATTGACCAATAGAACGTTTCAACTTTCATGAAGATTCACATTTCGTCTCTGCCTCTATGATGATACTTTGATCTCTGTTTCATCATTGACCAATTCATCATTGACCAATGCTGGTTTAAGTCTGATAACTGAAACATTGTGATGTGCAGGTCATTTCGGGGATCGAAACTGCCGTGAGGTCGATGAAAGTAGGCGGGATTCGTCGGGTGATTATACCTCCGTCACAAGGCTACCAGAATACAACACAAGAACCTCTCCCACCAAATGTATGTACACCTCTCTCTCCTCAACCTTTTCATATAAAGATTCAATCCTAATTCATAGTCAAATGTTGCTGCTAAGAGTCCCACATGGATTAACTTTTGGGCCTAGCTAGTGCCTTAGAGCACCACACTCTCAAGCTAGTATTAGAAAGTTCATCGAATACGCTTGACTCATCAGCATGTGCATTAGTTATTGGGATCAAACTAAACAGGAGAGAGTATCAAGTTTTAAGAGATTGGTTTGGGCATGTGAGAGTTCGGCGTGCTCTAGAATTCACCCTAGGGTTCTATACTTTGTCTCTTTGATTCTCTGTTTTGTACTTCAACTCAGAGTGAAATTAACCAGTTTACAATTTTAAACTTATCAAGAGACCCCTGTGACATGCCAGATGTATCATATTGTTAGGAAGGACTTACATTGACTAGTATCTTCTAAGACCCAATAATTCCCTCTCTCTCTCAAGCTAGCTTTTGGGAAAAGTCTATCCAAAGATTATTCAGATTTCAAACCTTATCTTATATACTATGCATTGCGTACACTTGTAAATCTCTGCAACTGTTTTGTTTTCGATAATTAGAAAGTTCAGACCCAATGGACTTTTTATCGCTTAAAGTCTACCCGTGCGCCATGTTAATTGTATTGGTAAGTAGGACTAGAATTAGTATTAATCCATTGAAACTTTCAGAGAACCAATCATATAACTGATGCTTGAAGATGGGTTTCTTCAGAAACTATATATTGTAAAGAGATCACAAGATTGTTTACAGAAACAGATATTATCAAAGATTGGCTTCAAAATTCTTGTTTCTTTCTTGTTGTGTGTGTTTTGCAGTTCTTTGACAGACAAAGACTCTTCACGACCATCTTTAATCCAACACGTCTCGCCAATGGAGAAGGTTCTACACTTGGAACTCTCGTTTTCGACATCGAGCTTGTCAGTACCAGACGCCTTCACCGATGAGTCATACTGCCATTCGTAGCACTCATTGGTTTCTTGTTAGACAAGAAATCATATAATATACAAGAAATCATATAATATACAAGCATTTGGATATTCTATTAGGATACGTGAGTAGAAAATTCAACTTTCATATAAATGAAGTTGATTATGTGTCGCTTGGTCCAAGCTTTCGCATTCGTATTACACTTGTGTGTGGAAAAAAAACGCAAATTTTGTCCCAAGACTTTTCGCTTTCGTAAGATTTTTGTTAATTGATTTCTGACTTTTCAAAGTTAAATTACGTAAGAAGTTAAATATTTATTTTTTTCTAACATTAGTTTTTCAATAAATAGACAACGCAACCCATCCTCTGTTATTCACAGCAACTCAACAATGTCTTCGACTAAACCAATCTCGCTCATTGTCTCCATCGCTTTCTTCTTCTCTCTCCTCCTTAGTTCCACCTCGGCTCAATCCGTCGTGAAAGCTTCGTACTGGTTTCCGGCGAGTGAGTTTCCGGTCACCGGCATTGACTCATCTCTCTTCACTCACCTTTTCTGCGCCTTCGCTGATCTCAACTCTCAAACCAATCAAGTCACTGTCGCTTCCGCGAACCAACAGAAATTCTCAACCTTTACACAAACCGTGCAACGGAGAAACCCTTCTGTGAAAACCCTTTTGTCTATCGGCGGTGGAATCGCTGATAAATCCGCGTATGCGTCCATGGCGAGTAACCCCACTTCTCGGAAATCGTTTATCGATTCTTCGATTAGACTCGCTAGATCGTACGGATTCCACGGTCTTGATCTAGACTGGGAGTATCCGAGCAGTGCGACGGAGATGAGCAATTTCGGGACGCTACTTCGAGAATGGCGATCAGCGGTTGTGGCAGAAGCCAGTAGCAGCGGTAGACAGCGTTTGCTTTTGGCGGCTGCGGTTTTCTATTCCAACAACTACTATTCGGTATTGTACCCGGTTCAAGACGTTGCCAACAGCTTGGACTGGGTTAATCTTATGGCCTATGATTTTTACGGACCGGGTTGGTCTACAGTAACCGGCCCACCCGCCGCTCTGTATGATCCTTCAAACGCAGGTACTTACTTCAATAACCGAGCTAAATCAAATAAACCGGTACATAACACCAATTTTTTCTTAAAATCAGAAAAAAAATAGAATACTAAAGGGGTTAATATTTGATTTTCTCTCGGTTTTGCAAAATTTCACTTCGGTTTAGTTTGACTCGGTATGGTGTTAGATTAAAACAAAAAAACAAAATCAAAATCATATATAAATAATCAAGTTTTAGTTAATTTTCTATTTATTTAGTGTAACTTAATATATTTTAATGTCCTTCAGTTTTATTAAATTCAATTCACTAAATTTTATTTTGATTTAGCTAATTCGTTATAAAAACATATCACCAATTGTTTAAAAGAAAAATCTCTGTTCAATTCCAGTTTAAAAATTTTGGGCAGGTTTATTAGCCTGGTTTCCTTTGGTAATTAAAACCGGTTTATGCTAGGTCCAAGCGGCGACGCCGGAGTAAGGTCGTGGACTCAAGCTGGACTTCCGGCGAAGAAAGCAGTCTTGGGATTTCCATACTACGGCTATGCGTGGCGTCTCTCAAATGCCAATAGTCACAGCTATTACGCAGCCACCACCGGAGCGGCGATATCACCGGACGGTTCGATCGGATACGGTCAGATAAGGAAGTTCATAGTGGATAATGGAGCAACGACGGTTTATAATTCCACGGTGGTCGGAGATTACTGTTATTCCGGGACGACTTGGATTGGATACGACGATAATCAGAGTATCGTGACAAAAGTGAGATACGCTAAGCAGAGAGGTCTGCTTGGCTACTTCTCGTGGCATGTTGGAGCTGATGATAATTCTGGTCTATCTCGTGCAGGTTAGATTTTATCCTAATTTCTAAATTGTTGTTTAATTTTATATTTTTTTGTAAAAGAATCAAAAAGGTAATATTTTGTAAAAAAATCAAAAATCTAATATTTGTGATTTTTTGGGGATTTTACAGCGTCTAGGGCATGGGATGCTGTTCCGGCAACCGCCAGAGTTATACAAAAGTTTTAAGGTTTCTACTATTCGGACAACGGCAAGTGAAGATGTTTTCTTTTACGTGACCTCACGAAGAAAACGTTCTTTGATTATACTGTCAACGAAAAAGGAATAATAAGATATTAAAATAATAAAAAGCAAGAAGCATAAATCATAATGCTCCTTTTATTAAATAGCAATCGTATTAGTTTGTAAGAATTACAGAATTAAATCAAATACAACACTATATGCGACTCAGGGCCGTGTATAACGCCTCGACCGCCTACCAGTGAGCTACTATGCCCTCTCACTAGGCCCATGGGCCAGCCCATTCTTGTCCGACGGTCGATGCGTTAACCGAGAGGTTCGAAAGTTATGATTTACTGTCCCTGCAATCACCACGCGATCTTTCTCCGTGCTTTGTCCTCACTCGCACGGTACCAGAAATGACTTCTCGATAGGTCACCCATCCTTCAATCGCTCCAGTTCAAACACGCTTAACTCTAGAGTTCTTTCTGGACAAGTGACGGAAAAAATAAGTGCACTTTGGTGACATAGGTAGCCAAATCAATTCTTTTAACCTCTCTCGGGATGTTACACCGTGCCCACCTTTACAATCTCGAAACATTCGNCCGTGCCCACCTTTACAATCTCGAAACATTCGCCTACGGCACAAATGTTTTAAAAACAAAATTTAAGGCCTTATTCTGAGATAGACATTTAAGTAATAGTGGTGAGCATCTCATCATTGTTTTGCATTAATTTAATATTTACAATTTTCATACATTTTTCATTTTCTCTATTTTTTGTTTTTTATCAATAACTTTTTTACTTCTTTTACTTTCGTCTTTTTACTTAATTTCTATTTAACTGAAAACATTTCTCTCTAAAAAATACTCTTTTATGTAAAATTCTTCATTTTTGTTATCATTTTATTTAATTTATATATTTTTATTTACAATATCTCTAAGAAATTTGACCCAAAATGTTTAGGGTAATTTAAAATGTTGTATCGGTTGAACATATTCCACACTATCGTATATATGGTTATAAAAAATGATATTCATTTATTAGTGTAATAATATTAATTTTCTCTTTGAATTATAATTACATTAAATTATTATTTGACTATAAAAATAGACCAAAAAGTTTTAGTCGTTTACGGCCTTTAAAACACTAGGAACGGCTCTGATGCGACTATTATATATTTATTAACATGTTTTCATATAAGATGAGCCACGTAGTACGTACGTGTTTTGCAAAACTGATAATATGAAACATATATACCCTAATATACATCACACTCGGTGATTAGTATTTTTTTTTTCTCCAAAACACAGAAAGTTAGTTTTAATTCCAAATGCCTAAGGTGCAAGGTTGACTGGAAAGCCACTAGCCCACAACCATAATAGTAATGCTAAACAGACCATGTAATTTTTTTTTATGTTAACTTTAAATTCCTAAAATGTTACTATATTTTTTTATATATCATTTCTGGGTTCAAAAAAAAATTACTTAAAGACTATGGAGAGTATAAGTTCGAATACGCTTGCCACATCAGCAATTGTAATAGTTACTGTGATCAAAACAACTAAGAGAGGGTATCAAGTGATTAAAAGATTGGTTAGGGCATGCGAGAGTTTTGCATGCTCTAGAATTCACTCTAGGACTACAAAAAAACAGCAAGCAAGAGAAGCCCAATGAGGCTGTATTAATGTGATAAGAACAGAAGTAGAAACTCAAATATATATTAAGAATAAACACTCATAAAAGATACAAGTTGGAAGGGATTTGGTTTTTGAGAGTCCCTCCTCCTGTCCCCAAAACACCACTCACAAACCCAGTTTCACAAACAACATACTACTTGTTCCTAAAAGACAACACTTACATCATTACTGCAGCCACTTGTTGTTCCATATTCATTTTAGATAACACATTTTACTCAAAACTCAAAACTCAAAAGTATTAACCACTTAAAGACTAAAACATAGAGATGAAAGGAATCCAGTGAGTACAAGTACCACATCAGCATGTGTATAGTGATTGGGATCAAAATAAATAGGAGGGCGTTTGCCAAGTGATTAAGGGATTGGTTTGGACATCAGAGAGTTTGGCATGCTTTAGAATTCACCCTCGGGCTCTATACTTGGTCCTTGGTTGGTTTCGTCTTTGATCTTCTGTTTTGTACTTCAATTCAATTCATAGTGAAATAAAACAGTTTACAATTTCTAACCTTATCAAGAGAACCCTGTGATTAGCTAGTATCTTGTACGACCCAATTATTTCCTCACTCTTAAGCTAGCTTTTGGGAAAGGTCTATCCAAAGATATTTTTAGATTTTAAACCTTATCTTGAAGTGTGGACCAAATAGACATTAATGTCATAGACATATATACTAGTTTCCCTAAGGTTTGTGATGCGCATGCGCAATGTGTTAATTGCAACGGCCAGTGAGACTGGATCCGTTTGAGAATGACAATTTAGAGAGCTGCTAATCATATAACTCTCGTTTTCGTCATCGAACTTGTCAGCATCAGACGTACGCCTTCACTGATGAGTCATGGTACTTATAGGTTTCTTGTTAGACAAGACATCGAAATAATATACAATAAACTGAAAAACAAAATCTTTCATAGGCATATGGATATTCTGTAGGATATTTGAGTAGAAATATATATATCAACTTGGATATAAATGAAATTTGATTATGTGTCACTTGGTCCCAGCTTTCGCAAGCGTAGTACACTTGTGTGTTGAAAAAAAACCGGAAATGCTGTCCAAAACTACCGAATGTGAGAATCATTTGCTACTGCGACTCAACCGGGATCAATGGCTTTGGGTTCTCATCTTCATATTAAAAGTGTGTGATTTGTGCTTTGTGGAAGAATTGAAATGTCGTTGTCCTATCTATCTTCTCAGATTAACTAGGACAACGTTATAAACTTTGTGTTATCCATAACCATAACCAAATATGTCATTTGACTCTTCGACTAGCTAGACGCGTAGTAATCTGATATATTTCAGTGTCTGATAAATTGATGAGAGTAAGAACACAAAGGTGTTTAGGAATAATTATTATTAGACTCTCATGAGAATAAAGTTACAAAGTACATCGACTTATATAGAGATGTAGTTAAACCTAATTTTCTATTCTATGATAAACACAAATATAAATAATATATTTAGAGATAAAGGTAAATTTCTTAAACTAAGATATTGATAAATATCTTCAATATTCTAGATCTTTCTTGATCTTCATGATTTCCATAATCTCGGACAATCATCTCGACCGTCGATTTTGGTAGATCTCTGGTTCTTCTAATAGTGTTGACGAGCCCTCCAAAAACAATTATGAAGTGTCTCGAAAAATTTCACCTCGTTGTCGGTTGTGTTGCGCAAATTTGTTTGCTATTCAGTGTGTAAACCGCTCGAAAAGACTCCATCTTCCAAATCCCCATTGAACGTTCCCACAAATAAGCATTATAATGATCGAATATTTATATCTTTGAATAACCGAACAACAACGTTCACTAGTAATTATTTAATTTATTTATTTTTGCTAAAAATCACTAGTAATTAATTGAACCACTAAATAAAAGTATAAACATATATATACAACTATATATCTAAGCTAACGAAATACCTCTACTAAGATACTTCCACTAAATTCTTAGATCAATACACGGTTGACAAAGATATTGCTAGTTCTACACACTAGTTTAATTTACTTTACTTTTGTAATATAAGTATATAACCCCTTCTTTGTTTTGTTTGTTTGCTGCACACTAGTTTAAATCGTATGTTCATTTGCTAGCTCTCTTGAGTTCGATCCACCCCAAAGAAATCTGAGAAACTTCACGAGTAACTAAAAGAAAAATGTTAATTAATTAATTAATTATTCTAAAAAATGCCATTAATTAAGCTGACGAAAATCGCGGTTTTATTGGTTTTAGTTGGTACCATAGAAAGTTGGTTTGAATCCCAAATGTCTAAGACGCAAGATCGAGTGGAAAGCCACTAACCTACTAGGCCCAGAGCCGGTCCGGACAATTTTGGGGCCCTATATAAATTTTTAAGAAAAAGCTAAAATTTAATTGATTTATTAGATTTGTAATTCAATATTTGAGTTAATTAAACATAACTTTTCCAAAATTATAAATTGAATTGAGAGTAGAAATGTTCTAAGTTATAAGGGTGATTTGATAGATAAACATTATAATGATCACATATGTATATCATATATCGGTCATCAACTTTAATTCACTAGTAAATGAAACCACTAGCGAAAACTATATACATATATACCACTAGCAAGCTAATAAAGTACATCAAGACTTATCAATAGATTGTTAGATATATAGACGTCGACAAAAAAAAAATTAGTTAGACCTGTAGACCTAAACCCATTCATAAAAATTGGTTTTAGACCGATCCTTTGGACTGTGTTAGGTCATACTCTCCTTCTTACGGATGGAAAAATATTATTTCAGCTAGATCTCTGGTTAAAAAAGATATGATTAAAAGGGTTGGCTCTGGGTCTTCGATCTCCGTATGGAATGACCCATGGATCCCAGCCGTTTTCCCGAGGCCAGCAATCCCAAAAGGTTTTAATTTCCTTCCTTCTTTGAAGGTAAATCACTTAATTAACCCATCAACTTTGATGTGGAACACAGAACTTCTTAATGAGATCATTGATCCTATGGATGTTCAAATTATCCAGAGTCTACCAATTAGCAGGATTTTCAGGCATGACTTCATAGGTTGGCACTTCACAAAATCTGGCAGATATACGGTCAAATCAGGTATAAGATAGAACACGAAGATAGTTCATCCAAAAGTGTTCCGACATACTTTGGACCAAACTATCTTTCACTTCAGGAGCATGTTTGGAAATTAAAATGCCCTAAAAAATTGCAGCATTTTATATGGCAAGCCTTAACGGGTAGTGTATCGGTTTTAGCAAATCTCAAATCTAGAGGGGTAAACTGTGATACTCAGTGTGCCAGATGCGGAGCAGATAATGAGACAATTAATCATGTTCTTTTTGAATGTACCCCAGCACTACAAACATGGGCACTATCTAAGGTACCTTCGGCAGTGAGTCTTTTCCCACGTCAGTCAGTACATTCTAATTTGGATTTTTTGTTCTCGCGGTTACCATCGGTTTTCATGGATAATAGCTTTCCATGGATACTATGGTATATATGGAAAGTTAGAAATGATAAGGTCTTTAAGAATAGAGATTGCGCTCCTGATGAAACCCTTAGACTCGCCGAGACTGAGGCCTTGATTTGGGAATTAGCTCAGAAAAATGTTGAGAGTCTGGAATTGATGGAATCCAATGCATCTACGGTTACAC